>WNWK01005029.1:68336-128231 GCA_009830355.1 Cherax destructor | reverse complement strand
GATGATCAAACTAAATGCAAATTATGTGATGGGCATATTCATTGTCTTGAACACTATGTGCTTAATTGTGCACTTATTGAGGAATATAGAGATAGACAATATAATAACCTATGTGAATGTCAAGATATCTTATTCATGAAAAAAGGATACCTGCTTGTAACAGATAATTGAAATGTAGATATAAACCCAAATGTACAATTGTTAACCCCTTTGCACTTGCAAGTAATCTTAGCTCATCTATCTTATTTCTTAGACTCCTACTATTTGTATAGTAAACCTTAAGGAGCTAGTCACTCGTTGCCCACTACTATCTCTCTTTGATTGTTGATCAATTGCTTTGCCTTTACTAGCAACTTTATTTTGAATATTGTCTTTTAAACATATCCCTGAGGCATCCTGGTAATATCTGCTGTTTTCAACCCTAATACTATAGCCTGATTGTTTCCCACAAACACCCATACCTCTATAATCTATCAGTTTAAAGTCCTAGACAAGTCTCCAATGACCCCTCAATCGAATCGGCTAATGCAACCACTCCAGCCCCAGAGATGAATCCCATCCCTTGCATACATATCACGTTTGCCATAGAATTTGTCCCAGTTATACCTCGAGCACCTTCGGATGAATACGTAATTCAGCGAAAGGTCGCCAAATACCTGACCATTCGTACACAGGAAAAAGGCAATGCACTGGCGGAATGACAGGCTATACCACACCCTGTATAAGAACTCGTACGGGCATATTTCCCGGTTGTCGCTCATAAACAAGGAAGCGGAGGAGGTCTATCCCAATGCGGCACTCGTCCCTGCTGTACCACTTACAAACATATTCATGCAATGCTGGAAGGGACATCGTACCATGCTAAATTGCTGTCAAATAAACACCTTTTACGACCATTCCTATGGGTACTTCTGGCAGTTTGGGAGACACAGATGATGATCAAACTAAATGCAAATTATGTGATCAGGCATATGGTCATTGTCTTGAACACTATGTGCTTAATTGTGCACTTATTGAGGAATATAGAGATAGACAATATAATAACCTATGTGACATGTCAAGATATCTTATTCATGAAATAAGATACCTGCTTGTAACAGATAATTGAAATGTAGATATGAACCCAAATGTACAATTGTTAACCCTTTGGGGCCTAGTGCCTAGGCCTTTTGTGTATCCATATGCTCTTGCGCTACCGTCCACAGGATGGATATGGGGTGCACAATAAACTAGCCACTTCGGTGGCAAAATCTAAAAAAAAAAATCTATGGCATGTATTCGTAGATCAATCAAACCGAGACCTCCACATTTTACCGGTAGACACACTACGTCTCGCAGCAACCAATTACAACCACTACCCCACACAAATCGATAAGCGAGTGCTAACAACCTCTGCACATCAACAACCACTTTAGGAAAGTGCCGCGCAACGTGCCACACTTTGGCGTAGAACAGTGCGTTCGTAACCACCACTCGCTGATGTAACGTCAAACCATCCGCTCTCAGAGTGGACATACGGAGAATGACTATCTACGACGGTGGAAGATTTTCGCCTTTGTGTCTCAACGAGTCTAACCGTATATTCGATCCCACAGATCTTCAAATGGGATACTCTGGACCACACCCACTGCCGGGTCTCGTGTACAGTCACTGGTCGACCTAGTAACAAGACACCTGTTTTTTTAGGATTACTCCGCATGCCAGACACTGGTCCAAACTCCCTAACTGTTTCTTGGATGGCACCCATTTCATCTAATCCTTTTAGTACTACTGTCGTATCGTCCACGTATCCAATTATAAGTATCATCTGTTTATTACGTAACCCAACACACGGTACTCGATTTAAACTAACAACGGCCCTATAAAATGGATCTTGAAGAAGTCCAAAGAACAATTGTGACATCGGACAACCCTGACGGATGCCACGGTTAACGGTTATTTTATTACCAAGGCGACCATTAATCTCAACCTGCATACACGCTCCATCGTACAATGAACGCGCCCAATCAATTATTTCTCGCCCAAAACCCTACCATTTCATGAAAGTCCAAAGGGTTTCACGTTCTACTGTATGGAACGCTGCCTGCCAATCCATCGCGACAAGCGTGATTACTTTCCTGACATTCACGGATATGATGTATGAGTATAATGTTTCTATAATGCAGCGATCGTCCAGGAAGCCCACGTTGTCCTTTGTGTATTATCTTATCTTAAAAATTATAATCGTTACACAATAAAGAAATCATCCTATAATATGTTATAAAAGAAGACGTTTCATTTTTCGGGACAAACACAACTGCTCGTGTTTTCTGAAGTGTCCCTAACCTTCTACATGCCTTCATTTCGTTAAAAAGTGTTACAAGAAAGTCTCGATGAACGTTCCAATACTCTAAATAAAATTCGCTGGGGATACCATCAATCCCAGGGGATTTACCTACGTTCATACTTTGTATGGCTGTCCAAATTTCATCAGGTGTAATCATCCCACCTAGTGTTACCCTGTTATCTTACATGGTATATGATTACCGAACGACTCGACCGCCTGCCAGGTAACTCCCTGACTCAAAGTATGTTTACGAAAATATTCGTCGACATAAATCCCCATACGCTGCTACGATACCCTGCTACGCCTTCTGATGTCTGCATGCTCATAATGGATGTCGCCCGCCGACGGCGACTCTGAGCCCGCAAAACATAAGCGGATGGCCGATGTCCCCATAGCACTGCTTCAACCCCGCTAGCGATTCTGGCTCCATTAAACCGTTCATTGTGTAATGTACACAACGTATTCCTGAACGCTTCAATCTCCGGGTAAGACGCTCTGGGGAGATAACATGCATCAAGCTGTCCTTGAATATATGCCATGTACCCAGTACACATTTGATAATCAACTTTACCTTGAGCAACAAAAAAATCGCGTACTATACCTTCCCCACAGTACCCCACCAGTCAAGTACATCACCGTCTTTGCATTGCATTTTCCCAGACTTGCGTAAAGAGTTACCGCACCTCTGCTTTCTTTAATAGTGAACATTCATCTTCCAGAACCTTGGGAAAAATACACACACAACCCGCACATATAAAAGAGAGGAGCTTACGACGTCGTAAGCTCCTCTCTTTTATATGTGCGGGTTGTGTGTGCATTGTTCCAGTCACGGTATTGTGCCTTTTTTGTTATTTATATACTTGGGAAAAATTTTGGCAACCCGTCTCAAGTTAAAGTTCTGAGAATATCATAGGTTATACCATCCTCTCCAGGAGCACTTTATCGACCTTTAGTTAATGCATTATCTAATTCATACTCGGTGAAGAGGCAATCACTCTCATCAATATTTTCGCTCATAAAATTAATCAGTTTCAACCTTTCTTCAGAAACACTCTTAAGTTTTCTAATATGAGATCCTGCGCCCAGGGAGGGTGATGGGAAGAGCAGTCTTGTGAGCAGCAGATGGTAGCAATCTCCAGCTTTAGCACCTACCCTGCCCTAAAAGGTTAGTTTGATATCTTTATTATGCACCCCATACCCATCCTGTGGGCGGTAGTCAAAAGATTACAGAGGTACATAATGGGTCCAGGGACTGGACCCCAAAGTTATGATAGCTGAGCAAGTTACAAAGGTAATGAACTAACAAGCTACAAAGGTAATGAACTCACAAGTTACAAAGGTAATGAAACATGTAAGTAAATTTACTTACTTACGTTTATACATGGTTACAATCATGAACAAATTATAACGCAATGAACACTTCACTAGTCTACACCCGGTCACAACTGTAATGAGTTCTTGGTGCAAATTTTATTGTTGGGTCACACATACACACCTACATATACACATACATACACATACACACACATAATGTCGATCCCCGTTATTACCCTCAAGGGTATCCAAAATTAAATAATTCTACCGAATTGTTTTATCATCATCAGTTTGAGGATAGCTTTCTATAAAAGCAATTAATTATTTGTTTTGTCTAACTTTAGTAAGTTATATAAGTGTTTTTTATGACTTTCAAATTTTTACATTACTTTTAAAACTGAAAAAAAAATTATAATTTTCATTTATATCGTAAGTAAAGTTTTAGATTTTCTAAAAGTATAATGTAATTCTTATATACATAATAAGGGAATAGTATAAAAAATATTATTGTTTACGTTCAAAAATTAAACAAACATATTTTGAAGACTAACTAATATATTTTATTTTATTGAGACATTTAACCCACATACTGTTTGACGGGCTAGCTCCTGGATTATCAAGGATAGCTCCTGATCAAAGAGGCTGACCAAGACACGACTGAACAGGACTCTGTGAATGCTCTGGGAAGATTCCAGAGCAGCGAGAGGACATCCCATTGCATCGTTTCAGCGTAAATAGTGGAAGTGTTAAACAGTTTGTGAGGTGTGAGGCTGAGGGAATCCAAGTCAGGCGAGAAGTCAGTGGCTCCCTTCCCTACGCTGAAGGGGGAAAGGGGGCGGGGTGTGTGGGTGAAGATGAAGGGAGCCACTTCAAGATGCCCAGTGCCGTTCAGCCCCCTCCCCGAGCTGCCCCATGTGTAAACAGTGACCCTCTTATAACCCAACGCCTCACCCACCCCACTCCTAGGGCCACCCCAACTGTAGGTTTTACCCTCAAAGACCACGATGTCATCGATGGCACAGGGTGTGCCGGGCTCATGGGAACCACCACTGCAGTGCCGTGGAGTTCGACCGCGAGGCAGCTGTCAGGTGTGCCACAGGCAGTGTGCACGCAGTTCCTCAAGCTTCAACATCCGTGCACACGGTGGATGTCTGGGCACCCGCAGGACTCCAGGTGGGAACAACCAAGAACCCCTCCCAGCAGACAGAGAGCCTGGGATCTGCAATCAACTTGGCGTCCACCAAAACGTTGACACGTCCCCAGGGTAGCTCTCCCTCGGGCTGCTAGCGAAGTCGCTGACCTCTTGGACCTCTAGGGGAGGGTGGATGGTGCCCCTGCAAGCAGCAGATCCTGGTGCAACCTGCTGCTGTTTGCAATGGCTGAGTGTCTGTCATGCCGAAGAGGGTTAGTTTGATATCTTTATTATGCACCCCATACCCATCCTGTGGGCGGTAGTCAAAAGATTACAGAGGTACATAATGGGTCCAGGGACTGGACCCCAAAGTTTTGATAGCTGAGCAAGTTACAAAGGTAATGAACTAACAAGTTACAAAGGTAATGAACTAACAAGTTACAAAGGTAATGAAACATGTAAGTAAATTTACTTACTTTTATACATACCTGGAGTTACCTGGAGAGAATTCGAGGGGTCAACGCCCCTGCGGCCCGGTCTGTGACCAGGCCTCATGTTGGACCAGAGCCTGATCAACCAGACTGTTACTGCTGGCCGCACGCAGTCCAACGTACGAGCCACAGCCTGGCTGATCAGGTACCGATTTCAGGTGCCTGTCCAGTGCCTGCTTGAAGACAGCCAGGGGTTTGTTGGTAATCCCCCTGATGTATGCTGGGAGGCAGTTGAACATGGTTACAATCATGAACAAATTATAAAGCAATGAACAATTCACTAGTCTACACCCGGTCACAACTGTAATGAGTTCTTGGTGCAAATTTTATTGTTGTGTCACACACACACACATATACATACACACTTACATATACACATACACACATACACACACACACATACACATACACACACATACACATACACACATATATACATACACCCTGCCCACACCCCCAAGCCACCAAGATCTCCCCAGGGCCACAGTATTGGAAACAAGGTTGAAGGTTTGGTACACAAACTCGGATGGAATTACGAATAAGTATGAAGAGTGGAATGAAAGAATAGATGAGGCATCCCCAGACATCATAGCGGTCACAGAAACTAAACTAAATGAGACAGTAACAGATGCAATCTTCCCACAGGGATATCAGATCCTGAGGAAAGATAGGAGGAGCAGGGGGGGAGGAGGGGTCGCACTGCTTGTAAGGCACCGTTGGAGATTCGAGGAAATGGTAGGAATGGAGGTGGGTAGAGAACGGGACTTCATAGTAGGTACCATCCAGTCTGGGGAGCATAAGATAGTCATTGCAGTGATGTATAACCCACCACAGAACTGCAGGAGGCCAGGAGAAGAATACGATGAGAACAACAGAGCGATGGTGGATACCCTGGCGGAGGTGGCAAGAAAGGCACACATGAGCAGAGCGAAGCTACTGGTCATGGGAGATTTCAACCACAGGGAGATCGACTGGGAGAACCATGAACCACGTGGGGGTCCAGAAACTTGGAGAGCCAAGATGATGGACGTGGTACTGGAAAACCTGATGCACCAACATGTCAGGGACACGACCAGAGAGAGAGGAGAAGATGAACCAGCAAGACTGGACCTTGTATTCACCCTGAACAGCTCAGATATTGAAGACATAACGCAAGAGAGCCCTCTGGGAGCCAGTGACTATATGGTGCTTAGCTTTGAGTACATTGTAGAGCCACAGGTGGAGAGGGAAAACAGTACTGATAGAGACAAACCAGACTTTAAAAGAGGAAACTACACGGGCATGAGGAATTTCCTGCAGGACGTTCAGTGGGAAGGGGAAATGGAAGGACTGACAATATATGAAATGATGGAATATGTAGGGGCAAAGTGCAAGGAGGCAGAGGAACGGTTTATACCCAGAGGCAAAGGATTAAATGGGAAGGCCAAAAAGAGCCCCTGGTTTACCCAAAGGTGCAGGGAGGCAAAGACTCAGAGTATCAGAGAATGGAAACGGTACAGAAGGCAAAGAACCCAGGTAAACAGAGAGATTAGTAGAAGAGCTAGAAACGAGTATGCACAAGTACGGAGGGAGGCCCAGAAACAGTACGAAAATGACATAGCATCGAAAGTTAAGTCCGACCCGAAACTGATGTACAGTCACATCAGAAGGAAGACAACAGTCAAGGACCAGGTGATAAGGCTGAGGAGAGAAGATGGGGAACTCACAAGTAATGATCAAGAGGTATGTGAGGAGCTCAACTTGAGGTTTAAGGAAGTATTCACAATGGAGGAAGGAAGGCAGCTGGGTAGACAGGACGGGGTTCGTCACCAACAAGGGATGTACCAAGTGCTAGAGGGCATACACACAACTGAGGAGGAAGTGAAGCAGTTACTCAGTGACCTCGATACCTCAAAGGTGATGGGTCCGGACAATATCTCTTCGTGGGTTCTTCGGGAAGGAGCTGAGGTACTGAGTGTGCCACTACCATAATATTCAACACATCCTTGAAACTGGGCAGCTACCTGAGGTATGGAAGAAGGCAACGTAGTCCCATTTTAAGGGACAGAAAAGAGGCATAAACTATAGACCGGTGTCACTTACATGTATAGTGTGCAAAGTCCTGGAGAAAATCATCAGGAAAAGAATGGTGGAATACCTCGAGCTGAACAGGATAATAAACACCAGACAGCACGGATTCCGGGAAGGCAAATCCTGTGTAACAAACCTCCTGGAGTTCTATGATAAAGTAACAGAGGTAAGGCAGGAGAGAAGGGTGGGTTGATTGCATTTTCCTGGACTGCAGGAAGGCCTTCGACACAGTTCCTCACATGAGATTAGTAAAGAAGTTGGAAGAACAAGCAGGTATAACAGGAAGGGCACTGGAATGGATCAGGGAATACCTCAAAGGGAGACAGCAACGGGTCATGGTGCGTGGTGAGGTATCACAGTGGGCGCCTGTGACGAGCGGTGTACCACAGGGGTCAGTCCTAGGACCAGTGTTATTCCTGGTATATGTAAATGACATGACGGACGGGATAGACTCAGAAGTGTCTCTATTCGCGGATGATGTGAAAATAATGAGGAGAATCACATCGGAAGAGGACCAGGCAGGGCTGCAAACAGACCTGGACAAGCTGGACATCTGGTCTAGCAATTGGCTTCTCGAATTCAATCCCTCCAAATGCAAAGTCATGAGGATCGGAGAAGGGCAAAGAAGACCGCTGACAGAGTACAAGCTAGGCGGACAAAGGCTACAAACCTCGGCAAAGGAGAAAGATCTTGGAGTGAGTATGACGCCAAGCACGTCTCCGGAGGCACACATCAACCAGATAACTGCGGCAGCATATGGGCGACTGGCAAACCTAAGATTAGCGTTCCGTTACCTAAACAAGGAATCGTTCAAGACACTGTACACCGTGTACGTCAGGCCCATACTAGAATATGCAGCACCAGTCTGGAACCCACACCTGGTCAAGCACGTAAAGAAACTAGAGAAAGTGCAAAGGTTTGCGACAAGGCTAGTTCCACAACTCAGGGGTCTGTCCTATGAAGAAAGGTTGAGGGAAATAGGACTAACAACACTGGAGGAAAGAAGGGTCAGAGGAGACACGATAACGACATACAAAATACTGTGGGGAATCGACAAGGTAGACAGGGACAGGATGTTCCAGAGAGGGAACACAGAAACAAGAGGACACAACTGGAAGATGAAGACTCAGATGAGTCAAAGGGATGTTAGGAAGCATTTCTTCAGCCACAAGTAGTCAGGAAGTGGAATAGTCTAGAGAAAGATATAGTGGAGGCAGGAACCATACATAGTTTTAAGACAGGTATGATAAAGCTCATGGAGCAGGGAGAGCAGAGACCCAATAGCAGACAGCGAAGAGGCAGGGCCAGGAGCTGAGTCTCGACCCCTGCAACCACAATTAGGTGAGTACAATTAGGTGAATTAGGAAAAAAAAAACAATGTCAATGTACACACACATATACATAAACCTATACATACACATGCATGGAGCTGTGACTCCTGTAACCACAACAGTACTAACGCACATACACATCATGGACGTTACATATTCATTCACAAGCTAGTGCCATTCACATTACTCCTTAAAAAAAAACATAACAAACACTTACAAACATAATACTACTAAAGGGTGAGGGGGCCACGAACGGTACCATATATCAGGGCCAGGGCTTGACTTAACTCCTGCAGCCACAACTAGGTGAGTACATATATGCACCCATATTGTACACAAAAACACACAATTACACATACATAAATACATGCACACATACATGTGTGTTATGTATACTGTATTTTACATATATATTAAAAAACTAATTATATTTATAATTTTCTTCATTAGTGATTTCAGCTTTTTTTTTTATCTTTCTTAATTGATGCAAGTGTCATGAGACATTTAAGAAATGAATTGCTTTGAATGTATCCCTGCACTTTAACAGATGTTCACTCTGACAATAGCTTGGGCAAAGTTTTGTCCAAAAATAAGCATTAAAGGCAATTCTGAATGATTTTTTTTAGGTGATATAGGAATTACTAGCATATGGTATTGTTATTTTTACGTTGATTCCTTTTGCATTTTTTGTTTTGTGAAAAATTTTGCTATACACCAGTTTGCTATACTCTGCAGTTTTAACTTAAAAAAAAAAAAGTCATGTTTAAATTTTTTAGGTACAGTATCAGTGAGTGCAATAGCCTACACAAGAAGTAAGAATTTTATTTCTTATAGTATGATACGTACGATCATTTTTTTGAAGGAGGGGTGTTGATATGTTGCAATTTTTTTATTTGTAGTGTAGGCATGCCTTTGGCAAGAAAGTGATGGCGTGAATGATGATGAAAGTGTTTCTTCTTTTTTATGGTCACCCTGCCTTGGTGGGAAACGACCAATGTGTTAATAATAATTAATATTTTTTGGAGCAGTATTGTACTGTCCATATGGTGGTACACTCACTCAGGATGAATGGCAGTGTCCAATAAATTAGTCTCTGAAATAAATTTATAGAAAAAATCCATAAAGGATTCTGTTTATCAGTTACAGAACTTAAAATCTGTTTCTTGCCATTTTTCTCTTACTTGCCACAATATAAAGAATATGGACAGCATTTTAGTTTTTGTATATAATTTATGTGAATTAGCTTTTGTCTGGTGAATGTCTAAATCCCCAATGCATTTCACTACATGGTAACAATACAGAATAATGGGCCAATTGAGTGTTATTTTTTAATTCTAATTTGCATTTAAAAGTTAGGCATGGGGAGTGAAATTAAACATTATCAATGCATATATACATGTATGTAGTATATACCTATGGATTGAAGAAAGCCCACAAGTGGATAGAAACATCGTGTTTTGGTCTCCACGTGGGTTTTCCTTAATTTATTTGACAAGTGTCCACTACACTCTGATGTTTCATCACATACACCTAGTTCAAGTACAGTAACAACTTGTCTGACCAATCTTGTAGATTTTCCAGATCCATTTGTATCCTTCCTTTGTCCTCATTAGTTTAAATTTATTCTCCACATTACTTTTACATTATCAGCATATAGGATGTCTGATTCATTCCCATCTGGTAAGTCATTCATATATACATGTATATCCTTGCATAATCCCACTTTTTTGTGTGTGTACGTATGTGTATGCACATGCATGCATGTGTATGTATAAGTGTGCACACGTGTATGTGGAGATGTGCTTACTCACCAAATTGTGGTTGCAGGGGTCATTTCTTATAGATCATGGCCCTGAGCTCAGGAACAAGCCTTCTTTCATATGTCTGCATTTTCTCCAATTTCTTAACATACTCTTTCAGGTGAAGGTTCCATACTGGTGCTATATACTCCAAGATGGGTCTGACGTATGTTTTATAAAGGGCCCGTAACGATTCTTTGTTGAGATTCCTGAAGACTACTCTTAGACTTGCCAGACGAGCATTGGCTGAATAGGTTATTAGGCTGATGTGTGTGTACTCACCTATATACTCACCCATATGTGGTTGCAGGGGGTCGAGTCTTGGCTCCTGGCCCTGCCCTTCAACTTGCCACTTGCCCGTTTCACTCCTAGCCTCGTTGGCCCTATAGTACCTATTCTTAAAACTATATATGGAGCCTGACTCCATTTCTTCATCAAGGTCATTTCACTTCACAACCACCCTGACATTTAAGAATCTGAGACTTACCTGTGTCTTCAGCTTCAATCTGTGTCACCCCGAGTACCTGTTTTCTACATCTGAAACATCCCGTCTATGTCTGCCCTCTCAGTTCCTCTGAGTATTTTGTATTTTATCATCATGTCTTCCCAGCTCCTTCTGTCCTCCATGTTTGCTAGATTCATTTCATTTAGCCTTTCCTCATAGCTCACACCCCTTAACCCTTTGACTGTTTCGGACGTATATATACGTCTTACGAGCCAATGTTTCGGACGTATTTATACGCCTAAATTCTAGCGGCCTCAAATCAAGCAGGAGAAAGCTGGTAGGCCCACATGTGAGAGAATGGGTCTGTGTGGTCAGTGTGCACAGTATAAAAAAAATCCTGCAGCAAGCAGTACATAATGAGAAAAAAAAAACTCCGACCGTGTTTTTGGATTAAAACGCCGACTTTGAGGTGTATTTTCGTATAGTATTTATGGTTGTATTACTATCTTTTTCATGGTCTCATTTGATAGAATGGAAAACATATTACAGGAATAGAGATGATTTTGATTAGTTTCATGTTGTAAACGATCTTGAAATTGAGCTCAAAGTAGCGGAAATGTTCAATTTTTGCCAAAGTTCAAAAGTAAACAAATCACACCATGTGTCCAATACACATCAACTGGTGAGTCTAATATTCTTTCACAAGTGCACAGATATTATTTATACAATTTTTACAATAATGCAATAGTCTGCATAACAATAAATCTTCTATTTTTTGTGTGAATAAAAAATCAAAATAGAAAGCAAGAGTAATGTAAGAGGGGCCTAAAGACGTGACTAATGAACAGATAACATCTTATTTTAGTGCTAGGGATGTCTGCATTGTTTATTCTGGACCCTATTTTGAAATTGACATCTTTTTTATTTTGCATGAAATTGGCGAAATTGCCATTTTCTGACCACTTTATTGGGTAGTTGAAATCGGTAAATTGGTGGTTTCTTGTACTCAATCGATAGAACAAATGGAGTTCTAAAGAAATAGCTATGAGTTTGGTCAACTTTCCCAATGGAATTGGTCGAAAATAGGGCTCAAAGTCTGCGAAATCGCTGATGCGTATATATATCACTGACATCGCTAACTTTGCGAGAGCGTAATTCCGTAAGTTTTCAATCAAATTTCATACTTTTGGTGTCATTACCATCGGGAAAAGATTATCATTTCATAAGAAAAAATAATTTTTTTTTTTTCCAAAATTTTCCGACAGAATGACAGTTTCAGAATGGGGCCTCCGACAGTCAAAGGGTTAACTCTGGAACTAGTCTCATTTCATACTTCTGCACTTTCTCTAATTTCTTTACATGCTCCCTCACGTGTAGGTTCCACTGGTGCTTCATACTCCAAGATGGGCCTAAAACATGTATAATGCACCGGGAATGACTCTTTAATGAGATTCATGAAGGCCATTTTCAGATTTGAAAGGCGAGCATTGGCTGTTCTCACCTATGTGTACTTACCTATATGTAGTTGCATGGGTCGAGTCTCAGCTCCTGGACCTGCCTCTTCACTGGCCACCAGTAGGTTCACTCCTGGTTTCGAGAGGCTTCTCATACCTCTTCTTAAAGCTATGCATGGATCCTACCACCTACTACTACATTCTCCAGGTTGTACCACTTCCTGACTACTCTAAGGCTGAGGAAATACTTTGTAATGTCCCTGTGACTCGTCTGTGTTTTCATCTTCCAGTTATACCCTCATGTTTCTGTTTCCCATCTTTCAAACAATCTGTTCCTGTCCACCCTCTCAAATCCTCTCAGTATTTTGTACATTGTTATCATATCACCCCAACCCTTTTCTCCAGTATCATCAGGCTATGTTCCCTTCATATCCTCACATAGGACAGACATGCCCCTTAGCTCTGGGACTAATCTCATTGCAAACCTCTGAACTTAGGTACCCCTTAGCTCTGAGACTAGTCTCATTGCAAACCTCCAATTTCTAGACATGCTTGACAAGGTGTGGGTTTCATACTGGTGCTGCATACTTCAATATGGGCCTAACGTACACTGTATACAGTGTTGTAAATGATTCCTTACTTAGATGTCTAAAAGCTAATCTTAGATTTGCTAGATGCACATTTGCTGCAGCAGTTATTTGGTTGATGTACACCTTAGATGATATGCATGGTACAATATTCACCCCAAGATTCTTCTTGAGGGAGGTTTGCAGCCTTTGCCCCTTCCCCCCAAGTCTGTACTCTGTCTGTGGTCTTTTTTGCCCTTCCCCAAACTTCAGAACTTTGCACTTGCTGCAGTTAAACCCCAGTAGCTATTTGTCAGATCAGACTTGGAGCCTGTCGAGACCCATTTGTAACCATTCCTGGTCCACATCTGCTTGTATTCTTTTCATTAGTTTCACATCATCTGCAAACAGGGATACCTCTGACTCCTTCCCTTCCCCATTGTCATTCATGTATACAAGAAATTTTGTGTGTTTGTGTACATGCACACACAAATAAAGGAAAGCAAGATACACACAGTACTAGAACATCTTTCAGGAGGAAATAAGGAGAAAACCAGGGAAAATTAGACTGCATACTGTATTGTATATATCAAGCAGCTGCTTGATATGTACAGTACAATATGTTTGGAGACCTACCATCTCATTTAACTTGTCTTGTTATTGATATGAAAAGAATAATTACAAAAGATAAATTTTTAATTCCATAAAAATTTTTGGATAAAATTATTCAGAGGTTGTAGTGAGTTGCAAATAAATAAGATTAGATTTCATGTTGCTAATAGTTCAAGAAATTTTGAGACTCTTTATGATCTGCCTTTTTGGATCATATACAGTGGAACCCCGGTTTTCGTCCTTAACCCTTTGGGGGTCGACAGGCCTTCTCAGGAAAGTGTTCCTGGGGTCGAAAATTTTTTGACAAAAAAAAATTATTTTTTTCTTATGAAATGATAGAGAATCTTTTTCCAATCATAACGCCACCAAAATTATGAAATTTGATCGAAAACTAACGGAATTATGCTTTCGCGAAGTTTGCGGTAGCCATGACACTTGCGCATCGGCGATTTTGCCCACTTTGAGCCCTATTTTCGACAAATTCCAATGTTTCAGTCTCCTAAAATTATAGCTATTTCGCTAGAACTCCATTTCTTCTATCGAGTGAGTACAAGAAACCGCCTATTTACCAATTTCATCTACCCAAAATAGTGGTCAGAAAATGGCAATTTTCCAATTTCACACAAATTTCAAACGATGCCAATTTCAAAATAGGGTCCAGAGTAAACAAGGCAGACATTCCTGGCACTAAAATAACATGTTCTCTGTTCATTAGTCACGTCTCCAGGGCCCTGTTCCATTACTTTTGCTTTTCATTTTGAATTTTTATTCTAACAAAAAATAGAAGATTTACTGTTATGTATACAACTGCATCATTGTAAAAATGGTATAAATAATATCAGAGCACTTGTGCATGAATATAAGACTCGCCAGTTGATGTGTATTGGAGGCATGGTGTGATTTGTTTACTCTTGAACATCGTCAAAAATCGAACATTTTCGCTACTTTGAGCTCAATTTCAAGGTACTTGTCTTTGTCATATCAATCAAAATCATCTCTATTTCTGTAATATATCTTCCATTCTATCAAATGAGACCAAGAAAACGAGAATACATCAATAAATACTATACGAAAATCGACTGCAAAGTCGCTGTTTTAATCGAAAAAAACGGTCAGTTTTTTTTCTCTCATTATGCAGTGTGTACTGCAGGATTTTTTTTATACTGCGCACACTGACCACACAAACCCATTCTTTCATATGTATGCCTACCAGACGTTTTCTGCTTAAATTGAGGCCACTAGAATTTGGGCGTACTAGTACGGCACCAACCCCTGCTCGTAAAACGTACTAGTACGGCACCGACCCCCAAAGGGTTAATCCATTCCAGAAGGTTGGTCGAAATCCAAAATGGACAAAAACCGAAGTAATATTTCCCATAAGAAATAATGTAAATCCAATTAATCCGTTCCAGACATCCAAAAATATTAACAAAAAATACATTCTATAAAGAATAACTATAGTTTTACATACAGAAATAAATATAAATGACTAATTTTAATGGATAAATGAACATTTAAATCGCTATTACATACCTTTATTAAAGACTCTTGTTGGTGTATGGAAGAAGGCGAGGAGGGGAGAGGGAGGAGAGGTTATTGTTTGGAAGGGGAATCCCCCTCCATAAGGACTTCAGGTATCAAGTCCCTATCCGGGGTTACTTCCCTTCTTTGTCTTTTACTGGCACTAGGACCAGCTTGAGAGTCACTGAACCCCTGTCACACAAAAAATCTGTCCAGAGAGCTCTGTTTCTGGCATCTCTTTAAGATTTGCCTAAAATGGGACAAGGCATTGTCATTGAACATGTTGCAGACACGGCTTGCAACAGTTTTGTTAGGGTGATAATTCTCCACAAAACTTTGCACCTCCCTTCACTTTGCACAAATGTCCTTTATCACTGAAGAAGGCACATTCTCCCCTCTCTCTTCCTCCTCCTCTGAAGCAATTTCCTCAGCTGCGATCTGTTGCTGTTCCAGTTGAAAATCTTGCAGCTCTTCAGTGGTTAGCTCTTCCTTGTGGTCCTCCACCAACTCTTCCACATCCTGGCCACTCACCTTCAACCCCCATGGACTTCCCCAAAGACACAATACATTCCACGAAATGTTTCGGATGAACGCGTGGAGTATTGCTCACTGAACAAGTGACAGAGGCAGACAGACTGAGTCACACACGTGTGAGTGTCCGCGTCCTGGGTCGGCAGACGCGTCTGATACGGATTATTTCCGAGCGGAGGTATGAAACCCAGGGTAAAATTTTGCTCGAAAAGGTGGTCAAAATCCAAATTGTACGATATCCGCACCGGACAAAATCCGGGGTTCCACTGTACTCTATATTTATTGCCTTTATTCATTATCTCAGCATGAGACATTATAGATAGATGGCCAGACTCATTGTCTGCACCAGGACAAAATATGAATTAAGTTCATACAATATTTATGTAATAAATAATAAAATTTCATAAAAATTGAAAAATTATAATCTTGTTTCATTATTTTTACAGGTTTTTGAATAGTGTTTTAAGGCATTGTTTACCAAAATTTAGATGGTTGAGTTAGTCCTTTCTCTCTGCAAGGGCTCATGTATATATAATAATGTGTAAAAAGTTTGCTTTTGTTACTCAGAAAAATAAACCCAATGCAATCTACAGTCACAGTGTCATTGAATGTTCTGTGATAACCTAGATAATGTTTATTAGATGAAATGTTGAAAAAAAAAAATCATTGAGGATGGCCTTTATGCTTTATGGGTTTAGATTACATTTTTACCTTTTGAGTGTTAGAATAGCTCATATACAATATTTATAGATTGTGATTTATATGACTATCTATAGTATTTGCAGTTTTTAAATGTTGTGTTTGTTTACAGTGTGTTCCGGATATGCTTTATGCAATATTCATCCCCTCTTCCAGTAAATAGGTAAAGGTAAAGGTAGCACTCTACTGTGAGTCTCCAGAAAAGGAGATGAGAAGTGAAAATCATTATTATTATTATTATTATTATTATTATTATTATTATTATAATTATTAATATGTCAGAAAGGAATCAAAGGTTTTAATGGTTTACTATTATTAGTTATTTTGGTAAAATGTTTCAGGTACATAATTAATTTGACATGTTTAACCCTTTGGGGGTCCAAGGGGTCTCTCTCAAACTCGTTCTCAGGGTCCACGAATTTAAAAAAAAAAAATATTTTTCTTATGGAATGATAGAGAATCTTTTTCCGATCATAACGCCACAAAATTATGAAATTTGATCGAAAACTAACGGAATTATGCTTTCGCGAAGTTAGCGGTAGCCATGACACTTACGCATCGGCGATTTCGCCCACTTTGAGCCCTATTTTCGGCACATTCCACTGTTTCAGTCTACTAAAATTATAGCTATTTCGCTAGAACTCCCTTTCTTCTATCGACTGAGTACAAGAAACCGCCTATTTACCAATTTGAACTACCCAAAATAATGGTCAGAAAATGGCAATTTGGCCAATTTCACACAAATTTCAAACGATGCCAATTTCAAAATAGAGTCCATAATAAACAAGGCAGACATTCCTGGCACTAAAATAACATCTTCTCTGTTCATTAGTCATGTCTCCAGGCCCCTCTTACATTACTTTTGCTTTCCATTTTGAATTTTTATTCTCACAAAATAATAGAAGATTTACTGTTATGTATACAACTGCATCACTGTAAAAATGGTATAAATAATATCAGAGCACTTGTGCATGAATATTAGACTCGCCAGTTGATGTGTATTGGACGCATGGTGTGATTTGTTTACTTTTGAACATCGTCAAAAATCGAACATTTTCGCTACTTTGAGCTCAATTTCAAGGTACGTGTTATTGTAAAACCAATCAAAATCATCTTTATTTCTGTAATATATCTTCCATTCTATCAAATGAGACCAAGAAAACGAGAATACAACAATAAATACCATACGAAAATAGACTGCAAAGTCGCTGTTTTAAACCAAAAACACGGTCAGAGTTTTTTTCCTCATTATGCACTGTGTGGTGCAGGAATTTTTATACTGCGCACACTGACCGCACAGACCCATTCTATCACATCTAGGCCTAACAGCCTGTTTCTGCTTGATTTGAGGGCGCTAGAATTTAGGCGTACTAGTACGTCAATAACCCCAGTGCGTAAGACGTACTTGTATGACCATAACCCTGAAAGGGTTAAGGTCTTCTCAAATTCCAGCAGTTATAATTAGGTATCCCTGGTAAGGATACCAGATGGTTTTGTCATGTTTATTAAGAAATACTCCCTGTAAGGATATACAGTACTGTATATCCCTACAGGGATGTATTTTCTATGCCACTTTTGGGATATAGTAATAACTTGTGAATATCTTTTCAAATTTATTTAAAAATTACTGGCCCAGAGAGGTTTTAGCCACATAGTTTTTTTTATAGATTTAACTGTCCTATTTTGTACTGTAAAAGTTTTTATATTTGTAACCCATCATAGTACTTACAAGTTTACAGTATTAATTGTGCTTCAAATCTTTATTGGATGGTACATGTAGTCAGTATCTCAAAATCAGTCTTACAAAGTGGTTTCAAGTTGCTATGTGTTTTCTAGTAATGTTATGTGCAGTTCTTTAAAAAATTTCAACCTTCTAATCAATTTGTAAAAATTTATACAGTACAAAAAATTTGTACTTCATGTGAGGACAAAGCTGTCCAGTGGCAATTTTTATAATTAAAGTGTCCCTTATCTTTGCTTCTGTGCAGGAAGTTTTTTACTAGTGTATCATCAAATTATAGATAAGGCTTATTGATAATCACAAATGCTAATTAAATTATTGATAGCCATATGCCACCCTGTGCACTATATTCTCTTTTCTTCACTACTTTTTAGACACTCTCCTTAAGGTGTTCTGTGTAAACACATACATCTGTAATTGCACTGATGATGAATTCTTGAGTATTTTGAATAGCTTATGGCAATTTTCTGTGGTGAAAGGGGCCCTATACTGAGTGTAAGTGTGTGATGTACCCAGCCAGGATCAGAGAGGTGAGTTTAGGCATGACTGAAACATGGTATAGTCCAGGTGGGCCCCCTGTTACAGAAAGGAACCTGCAATCAAAACAAATTATTTTTTTTTTTATACGTATACGGTACAGTATTTTCTCCATGGGGAAGTGGAAGAGAATTCTTCCTCCGTAAGCCATGCGTGTTGTAAGAAGCGACTTAAATGCCAGGAGCAAGGGGCTAGTAACCCCTTCTGTATACATATATATTACTAAATGTAAAAGGAGAAACTTTCGTTTTTCCTTTTGAGCCACCCCGCCTCAGTGGGATACGGCCGGTGTGTTGAAAGAAGAAAGAAAGAAGTACAATATTTTAATATTGGACGAATATACAGTATCCATTTATTCTTCAATAACTCATTGCATTTGTGATCTCCATGAAACAATATAACATTTTTACAAGATAACTTTGCTGCTTAAACCCATAAAGATTTTGTAATATTTGCTAAATTACAGTACAGTGGACCCCTGAGTATCGTAATTAATCCGTTCCAGGAGCTATTACTTAACACGAAGTTTACGAAATTCGAACCATTATTTCCCATAAGAAATAATGTAAATACAATTAATCCGTTCCACAAAAAAATATTCGCATACAAAATAATTAAAAATAATATATATATACATTTACTTACTTTTATTGAAGAGTTGCAGGCATCTGGAAGATAGGGTAATGAGTAATGAAGGTCCTCTTGGGCATTTTCTTCCAAAACAGGCCTGTTTCATCACAATTAAACACTTGTTGGGGGAGGAATTCTTCAGCCTCTACGAAGGGGAATCCCCACTCCCTGCATGCCTGCTACACTCCCTGCATGCCTGCTACACTCCCTGCATGCCTGCTACACTCCCTGCATGCCTGCTACACTCCCTGCATCCCTGCTACACTCCCTGCATGCCTGCTACACTCCCTGCATGCCTGCTACACTCCCTGCATGCCTGCTACACTCCCTGCATGCCTGCTACACTCCCTGCATCAATGCTACACTCCCTGCATCAATGCTACACTCCCTGCATCAATGCTACACTCCCTGCATCAATGCTACACTCCCTGCACCAATGCTACACTCCCTGCATCAATGCTACACTCCCTGCATCAATGCTACGCTCCCTGCATCAATGCTACACTCCCTGCATCAATGCTAAACTCCCTGCATCAATGCTAAACTCCCTGCATCAATGCTAAACTCCCTGCATCAATGCTAAACTCCCCTGCATCAATGCTAAACTCCCTGCATCAATGCTAAACTCCCTGCATCAATGCTAAACTCCCTGCATCAATGCTAAACTCCCTGCATCAATGCTAAACTCCCTGCATCAATGCTAAACTCCCTGCATCAATGCTAAACTCCCTGCATCAATGCTAAACTCCCTGCATCAATGCTAAACTCCCTGCATCAATGCTACACTCCCTGCATCAATGCTAAACTCCCTGCATGCATGCTACACTCCCTGCATCAATGCTACACTCCCTGCATGAATGCTACACTCCCTGCATGAATGCTACACTCCCTGCATGAATGCTAAACTCCCTGCATGAATGCTAAACTCCCTGCATGAATGCTAAACTCCCTGCATGAATGCTAAACTCCTGCATGAATGCTACACTCCTGCATGAATGCTAAACTCCCTGCATGAATGCTAAACTCCCTGCATGATGCTAACTCCCTGCATGCCTGCTAAACTCCCTGCATGCTCTAAACTCCTGCAGCTGCTAAACTCCCTGCATGAATGCTACCACAGGGGTGCCACTAGGAAGCTTCTTTGGACCCATGGTGACTTATTTCACAGTGACAGTCACTAAACCACCAAAAAAGACACCAAATGTATTGTGAATGTTTGAAAGAGCGCGCTGGGTAATGTTCTCTCAATGGTAAACAACGCTTCACTGGCGGGCATCCTGCGTTCTGCGCAGGCACGGAGCAGGCGGACAGGTCTAATACGTTACGAAACACGAGCCAGTTTACGATTCTCGAAATCGAAAAAAGCTTACGAAACACGATGTTTACGAAATAAGAACCTTACGAAACTCGGGGGTCCACTGTATTCCAGTGTATGGTTTGGCAAATATATATCACTAAGAAAAAGTAACATGCAATTAGTTCATTATGGGTATGTAGAAGTTGAAGGGGACACAAATACCAAGTCACTAACAAGGGAAGAGAATGAATTGGAACACAAGAGTCATTAACAGGACAGTTTGGAGGTTAAAAAAAAAGGTGGGTAATAAATTGGTTGGCATCTTCATGCTGTGTAGTTTGAATTTTATCAAAATTACTTCTATTTACTGAAATTTTCCAAACCTCGCATGCATATTTATTTTAAAAATGTAAAATAAATATGTATATCCACAACTGGAAGCAGTGGAAATTAGGAGATGTAGAGTTACTAAAAATATTATACAGAGGGCTGTGGAGGGGTTGTTGAGGTGGGTTGGACATTTAGAGAGGATGGAACAAAATAGGATGATTTGGAGGATGTATAAATCTGTGGTGGAGCGAAGGCGGGGTAGGGGTCACCCTAGTAAAGGTTGGAGGGAGGGGGTAAAGGAGGGTTTGTGTGCTAGGGGCTTGGACAGCCAGCAGGTGTGTGTGAGCATGTTAGATAGGAGTAAGTGGAGGCAAATGTTTTTTTGAGACTTGATGAGTTGGAGTGTGAAGGGATTCAGGGAAAATATCCAGTTAGACAGACTTGAATCCTGTAGGTGAAGGTGCAGTGCCTGCACTCTGAAGGAGGGAGTGGGGATATTTGCAATTTGGAGGGGCATCTGAGCTGTAGTATTGGCAGGTCTCTTGCAAGACAGTGATGGAATGAATGATGGTGAGAGTGCTTCTTCTTCTTTTGGGTCACCCTACTTTGATGGGAGACAGTTGGTGTGTTAAAAAAAATTATAATACGTATATAAATTATTATTATTATTATTATTATTATTATTATTATTATTATAGTAATACTGTATAATCTGTACTACACAGAGTGCAACCTTATAATTTTTTTAAGTTAGGTATCTGGAGGTGCTGTGAATCTTGAAAACACAGATAATAGAAAATTTTGCATGTAGTGCAAATTATTTAAAAGTATTTGCCCATATCTCTCTAAATATTGCTCCAATTTGCCTAATATTAACATTGATAAGAAAGAATGACCATATTTTGAATGAGAGTTAACTAAGAGAATCTTTGTCTATTTTATTATGATGTGTTTTGTCCTCTTATTGTTTCATTGACCTAGAGCTGTTGCTGAGGTTGGTGAAACTAACAGTTTTATTCATTGCCATTTTTTTTTCATCCCCTCAGTGTAACCCTATAGACACTTATAGAGTCCCCTTGGCTTACCTCTTCTTTCTGTTCTTCTTACTACTTCCTCCCACCTTGGGAAGTCTCTTTAGTCTAAGTCTGCTTTTCTCTTTGCAAGTCTTACTTCCCTGTTTCAGACTTGTGTTCATTCTTCCTTGATCATTTCCAGCCACACTCAGATGCCACTGGTGTGTACACTGCTGGCTCACAATCCCATGATCCAAGGCTGACTGTCTTTGTTGAACAATGTCTTCATAGCAGAATTATGCCCATTGCTGCCATGCCCATCTCATCATTGGTAGTAGTCTTGGACTCTCAACGTACATTGGAAGCACTTCAAAGCTCTGATACCTCCCATCCTTTGTTCACATTCAACACTTGCTGTACTGCTTCTATAGCAGATGCAAACTGTTTGCCCTTTTTTTTGTATCACTAAACCATGGTGGATTTCTAGGAAATAAAGTTGCTGCCTCTTCAACATGTTTCATATTTGAGAACCTATTGATCTTCCACAACAGGTTCTCACTAACTTAATCTTGAAAGAATACCAACAGTGTTGTTGAACCTACTTATTGATCAACAAGCTATTTTATATCAAACCACAATCCAACGAACTATTTTATATCAAACCACAATCCAACAAACTATTTTATATCAAACCACAATCCAACAAACTATTTTATATCAAACCACAATCCAACAAACTATGTATTTTATATCAAACCACAATCCAACAAACTATTTTATATCAAACCACAATCCATCAAACTACTATTTTATATCAAACCACAGTCCAACAAGCTATTTTATAATCAAACCACAGTCCAACAAGCTATTTTATGTCAGATCAAAATCCAGCAAGCCGTTTTATGTCACCAAAATCCAACAAGCTATTTTATATCAGATTACAACACATTTTCCCAATCGCTGCCAGTTGGGAAAATGGTACCTTTGTTTCTGCATGTAGGTGACACAAGACAGACACATGGTCATTTCTTGGATGGATGCCTAACACCACCAACACCACCATCAGATGTCTTCTCAATCTTTTGTAAACCCGTTTTTTAAGTTGTCCCATGCCTTTTTTTTTAATATGTAAATCTAATCCTAGTTTTTAAACAATTGATTTTTTTACATTATGTATTATGAATTTATCACAGTAACTTTAATTTTTAAATCAGCTCTTATTTTCAAAATTAATAAAATTGCAAATTGTGTTCCACACTATCTTATAACAAATTTATATTTAAATTTCTTTCCTAGTTTTTTTTAGACTAAAATTGTTAAATATAATATTAATTAGCTTTATTATTGTTTAAATATTGTTAAAGCTTATTTTTAGACACCCTCAATGAGTTAATATTACTTTTCTAACAAATGCAACGCTAGCTCTGTTAATATCTTTAGTAACAGTATAATTTTAGATTGGTTATGCCCAAAATTTTATGTATTCCAATAGTAATGCATTTTTCTCATTGTACAATACTTACCCAAATTGTAAAGCATGAAAATCACACATTATAAATATGCAATTAGAAAATTAAAATATTTGTTTATTTTGTATTACTTATAAGTAATATACCACCCTGGATCACTACATGTGGATTTCTTGGAGTTTAGTGCAGTTTATTTAATTTATTTACATTAGATAGGAATATAAAGTATAACAGCAAGCAAGAGAGAGGTAAAAGTGTATAAACTAAGGGAGGAGGAAGTTAGGGTGAGATATAAGCAACTATTGGCAGGAGGTGGGCTAGTGCAAGTATGAGTAGTGGGGGGTTGAAGAGAGTTGGGATAGTTTTAAAATGCAGTATTAGAATGTGGATTTGACAGTTAAAAATAGGAGAGGAGAGTTATTAAATGGAGAGTTAGAGGTATCGGGAAGATGGAGAGAATATTTTGAGGATTTGTTAAATGTTGATGAAGACAGGAAGCTGTGATTTCGTGTGTAGGGCAAGGAGGAATAACATCTTGTAGGAGTGTGGAAGAGCCAGTTGTGGGTGTAGGGAAGTTCGTGAGGCAGTGGGTAGAATGAAAGGGGGTAAGGCAGCTGGGATTGATGGGATAAAGATAGAAATGTTAAAAGCAGGTGGGGATATAATTTTGGAGTGGTTGGTGCTATTATTTAATAAATGTATGGAAGAGGGTAAGGTACCTAGGGATTGGCAGAGAGCGTGTATTGTTCCTTTGTATAAAGGCAAAGGGGACAAAAGAGAGTGCAAAAATTATAGGGGAATAAGTCTGTTGAGTGTACCTGGTAAAGTGTATGGTAGAGTTATTATTGAAAGAATTAAGAGTAAAACAGAAAGCAGGATAGCAGATGAACAAGGGGCTTTAGGAAAGGTAGGGGTGTGTAGACCAAGTGTTTACAGTGAAACATATAGGTGAACAGTATTTGGATAAGGGTAAAGATGTTTTTGTGGCATTTATGGATTTGGAAAAGGCGTATGATAGGGTAGATAGGGGGCAATGTGGCAGATGTTGCAGGTGTATGGAATAGGAGGAAGGTTACTGAAAGCAGTGAAGAGTTTTTATGAGGATAGTGAGGCTCAGGTTAGAGTGTGTAGTAGGGAAGGGACTATTTCCCAGTAAAAGTGGGCCTTAGACAAGGATGTGTGATGTCACCGTGGTTGTTCAATATATTTATAGATGGGGTTGTAAGAGAAGTGAATGCGAGGGTCTTGGCAAGGTGTTGGGCTAAAAGATAAAGAAGCAAATACAAAGTGGGAGTTGTCACAGTTGCTTTTTGCTGATGACACTGTGCTTTTGGGAGATTCTGAAGAGAAGCTGCAGAGGTTGGTGGATGAATTTGGTAGGGTGTGTAAAGAAGAAAATTGAAAGTGAATATAGGAAAGAGTAAGGTGATGAGGATAACAAAAAGAATAGGTGACGAAAGATTGGATATCAGATTGGAGGGAGAGAGTATGGAGGAGGTGAATGTATTCAGATATTTGGGAGTGGACATGTCGGCGGATGGGTCTATGAAGGATGAGGTGAATCATAGAATTGATGAGGGAAAAGGGTGAGTGGAGCACTTCGGAGTCTGTGGAGACAAAGAACCTTGTCTATGGAAGTAAAGAGGGAATGTATGAGAGTATAGTTATACCAACGCTCTTATATGGGTGTGAAGCATGGGTGATGAATGTTGCAACGAGGAGAAGGCTGGAGGCAGTGGAGATGTCATGTCTGAGGTCAATGTGTGGTGTGAATATAATGCAGAGAATTCGGAGTTTGGAAATTAGGAGGAGGTGCGGATTACCAAAACGATTGTCCAGAGAGCTGAGGAGGGTTGTTGAGGTGGTTTGGACATGTAGAGAGAATGGAACGAGACAGAGTGACTTCGAGAGTGTATAAATCTGTAGTGGAGGGAAGGCGGGGTAGGGGTCGGCCTAGGAAAGGTTGGAGGGAGGGGGTAAAGGAAGTTTTGTGTGCGAGGGCTTGGACTTCCAGCAAGCATGTGTGAGCGTATTTGATAGGAGTGAATGGAGGCATATGGTTTTAATACTTGACGTGCTGTTGGAGTGTGAGCAAAGTAACATTTATGAAGGGATTCAGGAAACCGGCAGGCCGGACTTGAGTTCTGGAGATGGGAAGTACAGTGCCGGCACTCTGAAGGAGGGTGTTAATGTTGCAGTTTTATAACTGTAGTGTAAAGCACCCTTCTGGCAAGACAGTGATGGAGTGAATGATGATGAAAGTTTTTCTTTTTCGGGCCACCCTGCCTTGGTGGGAATCGGCCGATGTGTTAATAAAAATATAAAATAGAATGTGGGGCAGAAGTTTGTGGCTATAGGAGGGTGGGTGCAGGAGGAAAGAGGAGTGAGTGGTGGAATGAAGAAGTAAAGGGTGTGATAAAAGAGAAAAGGTAGCTTATGAGAGGTTTTTACAAAACAGAAGTGTTAATAGAAGAGCAGAGTATATGGAGAGTAAAAGAAAAGTGAAGAGAGTGGTGAGAGAGTGCAAAAGAAGATTAGATGAAAGAATGGTAGAGGCTCTGTCAAGAAATTTTGCTGAAAACAAGAAAAAATTTTGGAGTGAGATAAACAATGTAAGAAAGCCTAGGGAACGAATGGATTTGTCAGTTAAAAACAGAGTAGGGGAGTTAGTAGATGGGGAGCTGGAGGTAGTATTGGGTAGATGGCGGGAATATTTTGAGGAACTTTTAAATGTCGATGAAAAAAGGGAGGCGGTAATTTCATGTACTGGCCAGGGAGGTACAACATCGTTTAGGAGTGAAGAAGAGCAGGATGTGAGTGTGGGGAAGGTGCGTGAGGCATTACATAGAATGAAAGGGGGTAAAGCAGCTGGAACTGATGGGATCATGACAGAAGTGTTAAAAGCAGGGGGGATATAGTGTTGGAGTGGTTGGTATTTTTGTTTAATAAATGTATGAAAGAGGGGAAGGTACCTAGGGATTGGCAGAGAGCATGTATAGTTCCTTTATATAAAGGGAAGGGGGATAAAAGAGATTGTAAGAATTATAGGGGAATAAGTTTACTGAGTATACCAGGTAAAGTGTATGGCAGGGTTATTATTGAAAGAATTAGAGGTAAGACAGAGAGTAGGATTGCAGATGATCAAGGAGGCTTTAGAGTAGGTAGGAGATGTGTAGATCAAGTGTTTACAGTGAAGCATATATGTGAACAGTATTTAGATAAAGGTAGAGAAGTTTTCATTGCATTTATGGATTTAGAAAAGGCATATGATAGAGTGGATAGGGGAGCAATGTGGCAAATATTGCAAGTGTATGGAATAGGTAGTAAGTTACTGAAGGCTGTAAAGAGTTTTTATGAGGATAGTGAGGCTCAGGTTAGGGTGTGTAGGAGAGAGGAAGATTACTTCCCGGTAAAAGTAGGTCTTAGACAGGGTGTGTAATGTCATGTATGTTGTTTAATATATTTATAGATGGGGTTAAAGTAAATTGAGGTGCAGGGAGAGGATGGATCAATTAGGGAATTAATACAGTAAATGGAAAGTTGACAATTACTTATTGCTGATGAAATTTATGAGATTCTAGAAAAAGTTGCAAAGGTTATGACAGTTTGGAGATTGTAAGGTAAATTATGAACATAGATAAGATGTAAGGTGTTGAGGTTATCAAAGGGTTTAATAAAGAAAATTGGATATCTTGGAGAGAGGATTATGGAAAGTAAATGTTTTCAGATACAGTGGTACCTCGACTTACGTTTTAATCCGTCAGAGAGGGCATTTCTTAAGACGAAACAAACGTAACACGAATCAATTTTCCCCATAAGAAATAATGGAAATAAATTTATCCGTCCAAGACTTCCAAAAGTAGTTAAATAAAATATTTTTAGAACTTTTGGACATTAAATAATAAATAATTGAATAAAGAATACATAAATACACATGCAAATATTGTACAATAACATGTCACTTACATTTATTGAAGAGTTGTTGATGTGTGGAGGACGGGAGGAGGGGAGAAGGTGGAGTAGTATGCTAGTGTTTGGAAGGGAATCCCTTCCATTAACACTGCAGGTGGTAAGTTCTTTTCTGGGGTTACTTCCTTTTTCTTTGAATGCCACTAGGACCAGCTTGAGAGTCACTAGACCTCTTTCTAACAACAAATTTGTCCAGGGAGCTCTGTGTCTGGCGATTCTTTAACACATCCCTGAAATGACACACCACTGTGTCATTGTACAGGTTGCCAGCACGGCCTGCAACAGCATGGTTAGGGTGATATTCATCCATAAATGCTTGCACATCACTCCATTTGGCACAGATCTCCCTAATCCTTGAAGAAGGCACATTCTTCCATTTTTGTTCCACCTCCACCTCCTCCTCTGAACCATTGTCCTGACCTCTGCTCTCTTGTTCCAGTTGCTGTTGAAGCTCTTGCAGATCTTCAGTGGTTAGCTCTTCCTTGTGCTCCTCCACCAACTGTTCCACATCCTCACCACTCACCTCTAACCCCAAAGACTTGCCCAATTCCACAATTTCTTCCAAAACAGGCTCAGGCTCAGGCTCAGGGTTCTGAGGCTCAGCCCCAAAACCTTCAAAATCCCTCTCTAGGACACAGTCTGGCCACAATTTTCTCAGGCAGAGTTCAAAGTCCTGGTAGTCACTCCCTCCCAAGCCTTACCTATAAGGTGTACACAATGCAGCATATGGAAATGTTTTTCCAAAATTCTCTTAGGGTTATGTTCATGTCTGTGGTCACATCAAAGCACTTTTGAAACATTGCTTTGGTATAGAGTTTTTAAAGTTGGAAATGACCTGCTGGTCCATGGGCTGGAGGAGAGGAGTGGTATTAGGGGCAAGAACTTCACTTTGATGAATTTAAACTCCTCCACAATTTTCTCTACCAAGTTTGGAGGATGACAAGGAGCATTGTCCATTATCAGGAGGCACTTAAGTGGCAAATTATTTTCCTCGAGATATTTCTTCACACTGGGGCCAAACACTTCATTGAACCAATCTAAGAAAATGTCCTTTGTGACCCAAGCCTTTTTGTTAGACTTCCACATCACACACAAGTTAGACTTGCTGACACCGCATCTGCCAAACACTCGGGATTTTCAAAAGATACACTAGTAAAGGCTTCACTTTGCAATCACCACTGGCATTGGCACAAAGCATCAAAGTTAGCCTGTCTTTCATAGGCTTATGTCCTGGCTGTGCCTTTTCCTCCTGAGTAATATAGGTCCTGTTGGGCATTTTCTTCCAAAACAGGCCTGTTTCATCACAATTAAACACTTGTTGGGGAGGAATTGTTCAGCCTCTAGGTACTCCTGGAATTCAGGCACATATTTTTCAGCCGCACTTTTGTCACAACTGGCTCCCTCACCATGCCTCACAACACTATGTATGCCAGTACGCTTCTTAAATTTTTGAAACCAGCCTCTGCTGGCTTTAAATTCGCTCACTTCACTCGTTGCAGGCATTTTCTTAAGGAGATCATCATGCAACTGCCTTGCTTTTCACATATTATTCCCTCCGAAACAGTATCTCCTGCTAACTGTTTCTCGTTGATCCACACCAACAACAACCTTTCCACATTTTCCAGCACTTGTGGTCTGTGTTTTGTGATCACAGATGCACCTTTTGCAACAACAGCTTCCTTGATTTTACTTAAATATTTCTTATCCACAATGGTAGAGATGGTAGAATAGGGTTTACCATACAGCCTGGCCAGCTCACTGATACGCACTCCACTTTCATATTTTTCTATTATCTCCTTCATTTCTATCGTACATATATTTCTGTTCTTCTTTGCCACAGGCTTAGCACTAGGATCTTTCCTTGGACCCATGGTAGCTTATTTAGCAGTTGCAAGCACTAAAAACAGTGGAATAATGACAATATACTGGTATGAATGCGTGGGTGTGGGTGGGTGGTCGCTCTCGCTTGTAAACAATAGCACACTGACGCTCCCTGGAGTGCGCGTCAGCTGGGCTCCAAGCGGACAGGTCCGGACGAAGGCGTAAGACAAATCAATCAACGGATGTCGCATTCAAATTTCTTACGTTATAAGTAACGGATATCGAATATAACGTAAGGTGATAACAACGTAAGTCGAGGTACCACTGTATTTGGGAATTGACGTGCCAGCGGATGGGTTTATGAAGGATGAGGTTAACCATAGAATTGATGAAGGAAAAAAGGTGAGTGGTGCGTTGAGGTATCTGTGGAGACAAAAAACGTTATCCATGGAGGCAAAGAAGGGAATGTACGAAAGTATAGTGGTACCAACACTCTTATATGGGTGTGAAGCATGGGTTGCAAATGCTGCAGCGAGGAGGAGGATGGAGGCAGTGGAGATGTCCTGTCTAAGGGCAATGTGTGGTGTAAATATTATGCAGAAAATTCGGAATGTGGAAATTAGGAGGTGTGGAGTTACTAAAAGTATTTGTCAGAGGGCTGAAGAGGGAAGAGGAGTTGTTGAGGTGTTTTGGTCATTTAGAGAGAATGGATCAAAGTAGAATGACTTGGAGAGCGTATAAATCTGTAGGGGAAGGAAGGCGGGGTAGGGGTCGTCCTAGAAAAGGTTGGAGGGAAGGGGTAAAGGAGGTTTTGTGGGCGAGGGGCTTGGACTTCCAGCAAGCATGTGTGAGCGTGTTAGATAGGAGTGAATGGAGACGAATGGTTTTTGGGACATGATCTGTTGGAATGTGAGCAGGGTAACATTTTGTGAAGGGATTCAGGGAAACCAGTTAATTGATTTAGTTGGACTTGAGTCCTGGAAATGGGAAGTACAATGCCTGCACTTTAAAGGAGGGGTCTGGGATAGTGACAGCTGGGAGGGACTATTCTCAGCTGTCGTATCTGAGCGCCTCTGCAAAGACAGTGATTATGTATGAGTGTGGTGAAAGTGTTGAATGATGATAAAAGTATTTTCTTTTTGGGGATTTTCTTTCTTTTTGGGTCACCCTGCCTCGGTGGGAGATGGCCAACTTGTTGAAAAAAGAAAAAAAAAAAGTTATACTGTACAATTTATTTAGTATAAACAGTATAAACTTTCTAGGTTTGGACACTTGTGCAGAGGTACAGAACATAAAATGATCTACTGTATGCCCCATGCTCTTCTGGAATCCTTTTGCTTTGAATATTTTATAAAAAAAAAATTGAAGAGAAAATTGATTAATTTCAAAATCATGCAAAAAGTCATTTAAAATGAAAGCATTTTGTAACTAAGTTTAGTTTATACCTCTTCATCTCCCTAACACAAATGCCACACACAGTGCAGGGGATATTATGCCTAGGTAGCAGGTCAGATTTTGCATTGAAGTATGCAGACAGTGCTTAGGCAACTACATGTGCACAGCTCCAGGCCTAAGACAGCTAGTCTCAGTGACCAACATTACCCAGCATTAGCTGGAAATCTGTATCCTTCTGGACACTTACCTCAAGAAGACCCATATGGATCTTACAATGCTACATGGTGGAAGGGTGCTGACTTCAGGTGAAAATTGAAAATTAAGTGTGAAATGTAGGCTGATGGCCAGTAAGTTTTCTTTTGGCCACCTTACCATGGCGGGAAAATGTCAGTTTTAAAAAATATATATATATATATACAGCTGTCGTATCCGAGCGCCTCTGCAAAGACAGTGATTATGTACGAGTGAGGTGAAAGTGTTGAATGATGATGAAAGTATTTTCTTTCTTTTTGGGTCACCCTGCCTCGGTGGGAGACGGCCGACTTGTTGAAAAAAAAAATACAGCATGCAGATACTATACAGTAAAAATTATAATATTCAATTAAATTAGGCACAAGACCCTATTGTATATGAATGATTTCACTACTGTAAACTTTTTCCAATACCGCAAACTCTAATACATACTAAGCTACAATGTATGTAACTTTCGTTAAAAGTTTATTTACCTATACAGTGGAACTCCGGATTTAGACCAATTTTTTGGGCAAAATTTTGGTCCGGATTTCGTACCTCCACTTGGAAATTGTACATATCAGACGCATCCGCCCGCCCAGGACACCACCAAACATGCGTACATGTGTCTCACTCTGGCCCTGTCACTAGTCGAGTGAGCATTACTTTGTGCGTTCATCCGAAACATTTTGTAATAATCCATTGTTTTTTGTGCGTAACTATTGAGTGTGACTGCGAAATAAGCCACCATGGGCCCAAAGAAAGTTCCTAGTGCCAGCCCTTTGGTAAAGAAGGTGAGAAACATGATAGAATTCAAGAGAGATTGTAGAAAAATACGAAAGTGGCGTATGTTTAGCTGAGCTTGCCAGGATGTATGGGAAGTCAAAATCAACAATCTGTTCTATCCTGGCAAAGAAAGTAGAAATCAAGGAATCTAAAGTTGCAAAAGGGGTAAATATGCTAACAAAACAGAGATCACAAACAATTGAAGATGTGAAGAAGTTGTTGGTGTGGATCAACAAAAAACAGTTAGCGGGAGATAGTGTTGTGGAGTCGATCATTTGCAAAAAAGCAAGGCAGTTGCACGCGGATCTCATAAAGAAAATGCCTGAAACGAGTGCTGCTGTTAGTGAATTTAAGGCCAGCAGAGGCTGGTTCAACAGATTCAAGAAGTGTAGTGGCATACACATTGTTGTAAGGCATGGCGAGGCTGCAAATTCAGACAAACGTGCAGCCGAAGAATTCGTTGATGAATTCAAGGAGTACATAGAGGCTGAAGGATTCCTCCCCCAACAAGTGTTCAATTGTGATGGATAGGGCTTTGATACCTGAAGTCCTTATGGAGAGGGATTCCCCTTCCAAACAATAAGCTCTCCTCTCTCTTCCCTCCTCGCCTTCTTCCATACGCCAACAAGAGTCTTCAATAAAGGTATGTAATAGTGATTTAAATGTTCATTTATCCATTTCATTAGTGCTTTATATTTATTTCTCATTGTTTTCTGTATATAAAACTATAGTCATTCATTAAAAAATGTATTTTTTTTTTTTAATATTTTTGGGTGTCTGGAACGGATTAATTGTACTGTATTTACATTATTTCTTATGGGAAATATTACTTCAGTTTTCGTAGGTTTCGGATTTAGACAAACCTTAAGTACGAAATCCAGGGTTCTACTGTATATATATAGTGTAGTTCATCTAAAAGGCCCTGGTGCTATTCACAAACATCTGAAGCATGTGCACCACACCAGTGGCAGCAAGTTATAAAATTCTGCAGATTTTCAAGAGAAAAACAGAACACAATAAAAAATTTAATTTGATAAAGTCAACATAAGGACAAGGAACAGAATTCTTCCTCCGTAAGCCATGCGTGTCGTAAGAGGCGACTAAAATGCCGGGTGCAAGGGGCTAGTAACCCCTTCTCCTGTATATATTACTAAATGTAATAGGAGAAACTTTCGTTTTTTCTTTTGGGCCACCCTGCTTCGGTGGGAAACGGCCGACGTGTTGAAAGAAGAAAGAAGGACAAGATTGTCCATGACCAAAGGATACAAAATAAAGCCACAAAGGGAAGAAATAGTGTAAAAAAATAACACTGAATAAGGAGAGAGCTCATGGAAAAACATTTTACATTTTATTCACAAATGCAAGCATATCTGATCACATTTGGGGCACAGAAAATGGCATTAGTACATGAAAAAATGTTTTTTTTAATAAACATATTAAAACAAATCCATAATAAAAAGTTTTTTTTTTTAACACATCGACTGTTTCCCACCGAGGCAGGGTGACCCAAAAAGAAAGAAAAACTCAACACTTTCAACCCCTGCAACCACAATTAGGTGAGTACAATTAGGTGAATACTCACACACAATCACTGTCTTTGCAGAGGCACTCAGATACGACAGCTTAGACGTCCCTCTAAACTGCCAATATCCCAAACCCCTCCTTTAACCCTTAAACTGTCCACACATAGATATACGTTCACTCGGGTAGCTGACCGAATATTTTGAAAAAAAAAAAAAAAAAAAATTTTAAATGAAGAGCACATTTTTATAAACAGGATAGGCTAAAAAAAAAAAATTTGGGCCAGTACTTACCGAGATATAAGCCCGCCAATTTGGTACTGGATGCTCACCTGACGGCAACATCAAGTCCTGCCGCTTGCAGAAGTAATGGCGATATACTTTTTTTTCTAGTTTTTATTTTAATTTATATAATTTTTATGTTCTGATAATTACAATTTACAATAGTTCTTGTGATTTCATAGCCAATCTTTGTTCTAACACTAATATTATGTACTGAAATAGTACTCAAATAGTCACAATCACACCAACAGGTGAACAGTTTCACCTGCCTTGGTCATTTACTATAGTCTATAAATATATATGAAGTATTTATAGGTCCCAGCAATGTTTTAGACATCCTGGAGTATATATGAAACTCCTTGAAGAATGGTGTTATAACAATGGCCAGATAACTACTGATAAGGCAGTGACATTGATGAATGAATGTGTGCAGGGAACCCTTGCTTTTTCACTCTGTCTATCTGTCTACCTATCTGTCTGTCTATCTGTCTGTATCTATCTATCTGTCTATCTATCTGCCTGTATCTGTCTGTCTATCTATCTAGCTCTGCTTATCTGTCTTTCTGTCTGCCTGGAGTATATGAAACTCCTTGAAGAATGGTGTGTTGACAAGTGTCAGATAACTCTTGACAGCCCAGTGACATTTGATAAATGTCAGCAGTGCTGGAGGGAACCCTCCCTTTTTCAATATCTGTCTGTCTGTCTATCTGTCTGTCTGTCTGTATCTGTCTGTCTGTCTATCTGTCTGTCTGTATCTCTCTGTCTGTATCTGTCTGTCTATCTATCTGTTTGTCTAGCTCTGCTTATGTCTGTAACTCTGCTTATCTGTCTGCCTGTGTATGTCTTTCTGTCTGCTTGTCTCAGTCTCAGAGTGCGTCTCGTAAGCCAACAGGTATTATATACGATGCAGAAGTGACGATGCGTATTACTTGCCAGGGGTTTCCATGCCTATTATGTATTATATCTACAAGCATTGTTTAGCATTTTGCCTGGAATTTTTGGGTTATCCTAGGTAATTTACACTATGTATAATAACTGTACTTATGTGTACATGTGAGAGAGAGACAGAGATATAGGACATATAGATATAGATAGATATATAGACAGACAAAGATATAGACAGACAAAGATATAGACAGACAAAGATATGGACAGATAGAGAGAGAGCCAAAGCCAGCCAGCCTGCCGAATACATAAGAAAGAAGGAACACTGCAGCAGGCCTACTGGCCCATGCAAGGCAAGTCCATGACCCACCTAGTCAGGTCACATCCTCTGAAGGAAGGAGCATGGCATCAGACATAGTAGCACAAGCTTGTCAGGTCCAACTCACACCCACGCACAGTCACTCATGTATTTATCTAACCTAGTTTTACTTTCCTCTTATAAGGGGAGTGTTAATGCGACATAACATCATTGAATCCCTGGTGTTTGCCACACTATTTGCTCTAGCTGGCACTCAATCGAACTGGTGCTCCCACAAGGTACTAAGTGGTCCCCGATTTTTTTAATACTGAGCACACTGAGGGCGAAGACCCATTCTCTCATGTCTAGGCGACTCAGGCCTATCGCACTAAATTTGAACGAATGTAAAATAAAACATAGATGTACGTTCGGTCAGCTACGCGCGTGAACGTATATCTACGTGTGGACAGTTTAAGGGTTAATTAAAGTGCAGACATTGTACTTCCCATTTCCAGGACTCAAGTCTGGCTAACCAGTTTTCCTGAATCCCTTCACAAAATATTACCCTGCTCACAATCCAACAGCTTGTCAGGTCCCAAAAACCATTTGTCTCCATTCACTCCTATCTAACACGCTCACACACGCTTACTGGAAGTTGTTTTACAACATAAAAACTACTGAATGTGAATTTTTATAAAGCATAAAATGTTTTCCTACAATATACTCATTAGAATGCTAGTAAACAGTGAAATGCAATAAATAAATCATTGTGAAACAGGCCTATGACAGCCCCCCTCGACTCACATGCAAGTACTGAAACATCATTGACCTTGGCTTTGTTTATTTTATTGTGGTTCTAATGCCATTAATTTAAAAAGAAAAAAAACTTGCTACTTTTAATTACAATTAGGTCACACTACACATGCATGTACACATTTGTGTATACACACTCACCTGAGTTTTCTTTGGTTTTTCTTAATAGTTATTATTATTATTTTCCTTTCATATCCATGAGGAAGTGGAATAAGAATTTTTCCTCTGTAAGCCATGTGTATTGTAAAAGTCAACTAAAATGCCAGGAGCAATGGGCTAGTAACCCCTTTTCCCAGCTTACTAAAAATAAAATCTTTAAGTTGGTCATTAATACTGAAATCAATAAAAGAACAGATACATAGAAATCTACATAAATTCATTAAGTACATTTTTAAATGATTCTATGGCAGGTTTTAATATTGAATTTTATCCAAGCTAAATTTACAAAATCCAGTAAAGCAATTGAGTATATTTAAAAAAATTCTATAGCTGGTTTTGTGGAGTTTTTTTCCTCTTGAAGCAAATATCGTACATTCACTTGCAACTCTCTTGTCTTTGGTGGCCATGGGTGGACATGAAGCTTGTGAACTGTGCATGGTTCCTCACTCTGCTGACTTTTTAACAATAAGATGTTAAAAAGAAGATATTTATAAGGAACTGAACAAAATCATTAGGACTTTTCAGAGAGATTAACCAAAAATTACTAGTCATATTTTCATAACTAAAAAAATAAATAAAAACTGAAAAATATAAAATTTGACACTCCATAATTGTAGATATTTCTCAAGCATCTAGAAATACAGTGGTCCCTCGGTTTTCGTGCATCTCCAAACTCGAACATTTATGTAAGTGTTTTTTCGTAAGTGCTGTTGAAAGTGTATTTTTGGGGGTCTGAAATAGACTAACCTACGTGACATTATTTCTTAAGGAAGTAAATTCGTTCGGTAATGGCACTTGAGCAGCATTCTGGAACGAATTTTCGGCGAAAACCAAGGGACCACTGTATGTGAAAAAGTATTTAGTCTGCAAAGTCTTATGGTATTGTCTAAATTTCTCTGCAAGAGTGAGTACTGTGGTTAAGCGAGATGAGTATTTTAAATATAACAACTGTCGGTCACATGGATGAGGCAAACATACTGAAGATTATGTTCAGAACAACACTTTACAGTCTTAAAAATAATGTAAAACTATGCAGATTATAACTACAGTGGACCCTTGCTTATCGGCTATAATCCATTCCAGAAACTCAGCCTAAAAGCGAAATAATATTTCCCATAAGAATTAATGTAAATACAATTAAGTCGTTCCATACAAAAATATTAACAAAAATTATTTTTTTTAAGATTAACTATAGTTTTACATACACAAAACAATGAGAAATAAAATGACTAAAGAAATGGATAAATGAACATTTAACCCTTTGGGGGTCCAAGGGGGGTCTCTGAAACTCGTTCTCAGGGTCCACAAATTAAAAAAAAAAAAATTATTTTTTCTTATGGAATGATAGAGAATCGTTTTCCGATCATAACGCCACAAAAATTATGAAATTTGATCGAAAACTAATGGAATTATGCTTTCGCGAAGTTAGCGGTAGCCATGACACTTACGCATCCGCGATTTCGCCCACTTTGAGCCCTATTTTTGGCACATTCCAATGTTTCAGTCTACTAAAATTATAGCTATTTCGCTAGAACTCCATTTCTTCTATCGATTGAGTACAAGAAACCGCTTATTTACCAATTTCAACTACCCAAAATAGTGGTCAGAAAATGGCAATTTGGCCAATTTCACAAAAATTTCAAACGATGCCAATTTCAAAATAGGATCCATAATAAACAAGACAGACATTCCTGGCACTAAAATAACATCTTCTCTGTTCATTAGTCACGTCTCCAGGCCCTTCTTACATTACTTTTGCTTTCCATTTTGAATTTTTATTCTCACAAAAAAATAGAAGATTTATTGTTATGTATACAATTGCATCATTGTAAAAATGGTATAAATAATATCAGAGCACTTGTGCATGAATATTAGACTCGCCAGTTGATGTGTTTTGGACGCATGGTGTGATTTGTTTACTCTTTAACACCGTCAAAAATCGAACATTTTCGCTACTTTGAGCTCAATTTCAAGGTACTTGTTATTGTCAAACCAATCAAAATCATCTCTATTTATGTAATATATCTTCCATTCTATCAAATGAGAACAAGAAAACGAGAATACAACAATAAATACCATACGAAAATAGACTGCAAAGTCGCTGTTTTAAACAAAAAACACGGTCAGTTTTTTTTCCTCATTATGCACTGTGTGGTGCAGGAATTTTTTTATACTGCGCACACTGACCGCACAGACCCATTCTATCACATCTAGGCCTAAACGCCTGTTTCTGCTTGATTTGAGGGCGCTAGAATTTAGGCGTACTAGTACGTCAATAACCCCAGTGTGTAAGACGTACTAGTACGACCAAAACCCCGAAAGGGTTAAATCACTATTACATACCTTTATTGAAGGCAGGAGGAGAGTATTGTTTTGAGAACAGTCTAGACAAAATCATAACTTTAATATCAATTCACTCTATACACTGTATTACTAAAATTATCTAATGTACATTAAGATATTAGTTAGACTGAGCAAAGTCCTTCATATGACACTCTAAATTAATAACACTATTACTATGTGGTTTATCTTCCACAGATTTTATTGACACTCAATAGCACTCAATATTAATAAACATAGAACATCACATCACTATCTAGAATAATAAAATATTTCATAAAAATACAATCTCGTGAATAAAATGTCATTACAAATGTCACGAGTGGTGTGTTGTTTGTTGTTCGGTGTGTAAGGGCCACTGAAAGATAAGCCTTACATAGTGGTGGTGAAGGTGGCAGCAGAGGCGGCGGTGCTGTCAGTCGCCCTATATATCTCAAACAACAATGGAGGAGTTAAGTTTCGTGTCGTAATTTTTCTATCGCTTAATTGCTTAACTTACTTGCTACACTGTTAATGCTACACTTTATTGCTGGCTGGCGCTATAACCTTCATCGACTCCTGATGCTTTAGAATCGTACATATCGTAGAATCAATGAAGAAAGGCACATTCTCCCCTCTCAGCTCTTTACCAAAGGGCTGGCACTCTGAACTTTCTTTGGCCCCATGGTGGCTTATTTCACAGTCACAATCAATAAACAAGCACCAAAATGAATGGATGAATGGATGAACACGCAAAGTATTCCTTACTCAATGAGAGAGAGACGCAGACCGAGTGTGATACGCGTGAGGAAGTGGCGTCGCCGGCGGGTTGACGCGTCCCATACGGCCGATAAGCGAAAAAACGGCTGATAACCGGAAGCCAAAAAACCGTCCTATAAGCGAGTTGGTCGATAACTGGAATGGCTGATAAGTGAGGGTCCACTGTATTATTATTATGTATAATGATAAAGCTAAATGCTCAATATGAAAGGGTCATAAAGCAGATTACTTCTGTAAATACAATTAACTTCATTAACTTTTCTGGAAAAATTATACATTTGCAAAATAAAATGCATCTAACATTAAAATATATCAATTCAAATAAATTTTATCAGTAATAAATTCTTGGATTGCTTACATTTATAGTTCACAATTACCCCTTGATGAATTCAACAATTATACATTCATGTAGACTAGGCATCTGCTTGTCTGGCTTTAACATCCAACATATTTAAATATGATAAAAGTTTGTTTCTAGTAATGAGTGCGTTGGCTGCAATATTAAGTACAGTGCAGACACACCACAGAATATTTTTATATTCATAAGGGAAATGCTCAACCTGTAGGGGTCATACAGAACCTGGGAAATGGAAGGGAATCACAATAATGAGTTGCACTGCAACTCATTATTGTAATTATATAATCTCAATGTAAACTTGCAAGGAAATAAAATTTGAATTTGAAAAAAAAGGAAGAATAGCTTCAATTCCTAGGATCCAGAGCCTTTCACCAGCACCAGTGCAACCTCCTTGAAGGGACCAGAGAGAGCAATGGTGAAATAAGTGAGGTTAGGTCTCTCACAAAGCTTGTCTCTCAAACTGTATAAAGTGCATTATATTCAGTACCTGTGCTATCCCAATATAACTACAATTTAACCCATTTACATTTTTTTTTAATGGGGTTTGATACGAAACTGGTCTGCACTTATTTTTACTGGCTTTCGTAATAAGAGACAGTCTGGTAAAGATTAGATATTTTTATCTGCTGCATATCTTCTTGGTGACTGCTAACTACAGGGCACCAGGTGCTAAATACACTTCACGGTGACAGCTAACTTCAGTGCACTATGTGTTATATAATTCCTGGTGTCTAGGTGAATACCCTTAATTTTAAATTTCAGACACAGTAATTCAGAAAGTAACATGTTCTTTACTTAAATATGCTTAGACGACAACAACAACAATAATAATAATAATAAAACTAAGTACTAATGCAAAGTTGTCATTTAATTAACCCTCACCACATTCATATAAATTTGATTTGTTAATAAATGAAGTGATTTGGCAAAATTTAGACTATGATGTTGTTTAACAAAATACATTATCCAATTTATTCCTTATGGAAGTGTTGAAAGCAGCAACTGTGTGGTATGGGTATAGATTATTATTATAATCAAAAGAAGCTCTAAACCACAAGGGTTATACAGCGTATGGGTATAGAAGGACTTCAACATACAATGAAGTTGAGTTCCCAGGTTATCAACTTACGAAATTGTTTCTATAGAAAACAATAATACAAAGGATAGTTATAGTTTACTCATGTTTGTACTATGGCTCAGAGGTTGTAAAATTTTGGTTACTAAGTGGCGAGTTTGTAAGTTTGGATGTGTGTAACTTGGAGCATTTCTAAGTTGTGACCTCATGTATATTGAATGTTCATAAAAGTATGCCTGCATACACTTTTTCAATCACAGTTTAATCATACACACTTTTTTTTACAGCTGGTCAGCAATACACTGACAATGAGACAAAAAAGTCTTGAGTTGTCTATAGAAAAAGAGATAACTGAAACATAATATGGAGAGTGAAGTCATGATCTCTTAGTGAAAACCATGCAACAAGTCTGCCAGGAAGCATACAATTCACCTTTAGGTATACTATATGCCCAAGATATAAGCATGATGCCCCATGCAATATTACAACAGCAGCTTGATTTTAAGGCATTTGTTTTTCCCAAAATTTAGTTGATGTAGGCCCTGCATTATGCATAGATCATATGTTCCCATGAAGGGATCACTTCAAGTGGGCTCAATTCTCAAGTAAAGCTGCTCATAATTTTTTCCAGCACAACTGAGGTCAGAGGTGACACACACTGGAAAAATAATATTTATTATGTCTATAACCTTTGATCCATGAACTGCTGCTGCTTCTATATGTCTGGTGGACTGATCTGGTTACTTAACTGTGACATGCTTTGTTTCAACCTACAGCTTGAGAATATTACCACTTGGGAACCGCTATTGGTGGATATTGGCTAACTTTGATGGTATTGATATTGGCCTAAAAGTGTATATTGTTATTGGCCAAAATTTTTGTATTGTCCCATCCCTAGTTACTATACTGACTGAAGCTTTACTATGCTCTAACCCACAACCTGAGAATATTACTACGTACACTGTTTGAAACACTATGTTCCAACCAACAGTATATTACTACACTGATGAAACATTACTACGCTCCAACCCACATCATGAGAATATTACCACACTGACCAAAACACTGCTATGTTTCAATCCACAACATGAGAATATTACTACACTGAAACATTGCTATGCTACGACCCACAGCACGAGAATATTACTACAGTGGAACCCCGAGTAACGTAAAAACTTCATTCCAGAAGCCTGCTCAAGTGCCATTACCGAACGAATTTACTCCCTTAAGAAATAATGTCACGTAGGTTAGTCTATTTCAGACCCCCAAAAATACACTTCCACAAGCACTTACAATATTATACTTACATAATTGTACGATTTCCGGGGTGTTTGTTACTCGGGGTTCCACTGTACACTGAAACACTGCTATGTTTCAACCCATGATATAAGAATGAAACACTGCTATGTTGCAACCCATGGTATGAGAATGTAACAATACTGGCTGAAACATTGCTACATTCCAACCCATGGCAAGAAAATGTAGTTACGTGGATTGAAATGAAGGAATACTATCCAAGAATCAGATCACCCAGATGTGTAGAGGCAGCAGACATTCAAAGGTCACAGAATAGAAAAAATAATAATAATATAATCAAACAATAGCAAAACCTGAATTATTTTTTTTCAATGCACCAGCCGTATCCCACCGAGGCAGGGTGACCTAAAAAGAAAAAAGTTTTTCCTTTTACATTTATACAGGAGACGGAGTTACTATCCTCTTGCTCCGGCATTTTAGTCGCCTCCTATGACGTGCATGGCTTATGGAGGAAGAATTCTTTTTCACTTTCCCATGGAGATAAAAGGAAATAAGGAAGAACAAGAACTATTAAGAAAATAGAAGAATACCCAGATGGATGTGGATATATATTTTTGTACATGCATGTGTAGTGTGACATAAGGGTAAGCAGAAGTAGCAAGACGTACCTGAAATCTTGTGTGTTTACGAGACAGAAAAATGACACCAGCAATCCTACCATCATGTAAAATAATTACAGGTTTCCCTTTTACACTCACTTGGCAGGACAGTAGTACCTCCCTGGGTGGTTGCTGTCTCAAAACCCGAATATAAACAAATAATTTTTCAAGGCTGCACCACTTCATGACCTCATGTGCTGGGAACATTACCAATGCATGTCTTTGAGAACTGGTTCACCCATCAAATGACCCAGACATTACACTCCTCTTCCCTTCCCACATTTTGATATTTCCTACTCTGCAGTGGGGTATTTGCTCTTATAAAGTACCAGTGATACTATTAAAGATGAAAATTAGACACATTTGCAACATCTGGGTATCTTTATTGTAGACGTTTCACTATCCAGTGGCTTTATCAATACAAATTCAAGGACATGAATGGAACCTTTACCTTTGATATATACCTTTGAAAAGTTTCGAGAGTTTCACTACTCTTGGAGCCTGGCCAAGAGCCAGGCTCGTCTAGTGCTTGCCTGGTCAACCAGGCTGTTGCTGCTGGAGGCCCGCTGCCCCACATATCCATCACAGCCTGGTTGATCTGGCACCTGGTGAAGATACTTGTCCAGTTTCCTCTTGAAGGCTTCTACACGTTCCAGCCGTGTTTCTGATATCTTCTGGTAGGATATTGAATAGTCTGGGACCCCGGATGTTGATAGTGTTCCCTTATTGTCCCCATGGCACCCCTGCTCCTCACTGGGTTTAATTTACACTTCCTCCCATATCTCTCACTACAGTTGTTATGGCAGTGTGAAGATTTGGGACCAGGCCCTCGAGTACTTTCCAGGTACTATATATTATCATGTACGTATCTCTCTCTCCTCCGCTCCAATGCGTACAGGTTCAAGACTTGAAGGTGTTCCCAGTAATTTAGGTGCTTTACTGATTCAATGTGAGCCGTAAACAATCTCTGTATTTGTTCCAGCTCTGACATTTCTCCTGCTTTGAATTGGGCCATCAGCACTGAGCAATATTCTAAATGGGGAAGCACTAGCGATTTGAAGAGTGTCACCATCAGCATTATTTCCCTTGTTTTGAAAGTTCTCAATACCCACCCAGTCATCTTCCTGGTTGTCGTGATCTTTGTCTTGTTATGGTCTTTAAAAGAAAGGTCAGGTATTTGTTAACCCTCTTGAGTTTTGTATATAGTGTTCCTTTTGAGTTCTTCATTCTTTCCATAACTAAGCAGCTGGAACTTATCATCATTGAACATCATGTTGTTCTCCACTGCCCACTGGAAAACCCTACTTGTCTTCCTGTAATTTTTCGGTGTCCTCTACCATAGTGACTTTCATGCTTATTTTAGTGTCATCTGCAAATAATGATACAAAAATGTGATGGGTGTTTTTATCTATGTCTGCTATGAGGATGAGAAACAGCAGAGGTGCCAGGACAGTGCCTTGGGGCACTGAGCGTTTTACCTCGCTGATGCTGGATCTTGCTCTGTTTACTACTACTTTGTGTTCTGTGTTAGGAACCCAAAAATCCATCTGCCTACCTTTCCCGTAATGCCCATGGCCCTCATTTTGTGCACTATCACTCCATGATCGTATTTGTCAAACACCTTTGCAAAATCTGTGTAAATCACATCTGTGTTTTGGTCATCCTTCAATGCCTCCGTAATTCTGCCATAATGGTTCAGCAGCTGTGACAGGCATGATCGTCCTGCTCTAAAACCATGCTGGTTTGGGTTATGCTGGTTGTGCTGGTCCATGAAATTTGTAATCTGAAGTCTTATCACTCTTTCGAAGATTTTTATGATGTGAGAAGTTAGGGCTACTGGTCTGTAACGTTTAGCTTGTGCTCTACTACCTCCCTTATGCAAAGGAGCTATGTCTGCACTCTTTAAGGCCTCTGGGATTTCACCCAGATCTAAGCTCTTTCTCCGAAGGATACTGAGGGCTCATGCTAGTGGTACAGTGGACCCCTGGTTTTCGTAATTTATTCGTTCCAGAATGCTGTTCAAGTGCCATTACCAAACGAATTTATTCCCATAAGGAATAATGTAAATTAGACTAGTCCTTTATGACCCCCAAAAATACACTTACAAAAGCACTTACAAAAATACACTTATATAATTGTTCGAGTTCGGAGCATAACGAACACCGGGGGTCCACTGTACTTTGTACTTCTTTATAAATAGGGCATTCCATGAATCTGGTCCAGGACAGAACTAGTGTATATACAAAAGATGAGGTAATCAGTCCCTCAGCCTTGGAGTTGGTGTGAAGAGCACCATAGTCATGAAGATTCTGGAGCACAGGTAAGAAAGTTGGCGTATATAAACGCCAACTTGCGTCAGATGGAATGGGACAGGTAGCAAACGAGGGCATAGTCACTGGTAGGCGGGATTCCCCAGTGGAAGTAGGTCATACCCAAGGTATGGGTTAGTGGTAGTAGTAGTAGTAGTTGTAGCAGCCGTGAAGAAGGTTGTGTAGATGTCCTCTGAACAAAGATTCCATGATGTTGCAGTGTTTGAAAAGTTGTACATGAATGGTACACAATACCGACAAGATGAAAATTAGAAACATATGCAACATCTTGTCGGTATTGTATACCATTCATGTACAACTTGTCAGACACTGCAATATCATGGAATCTTGGTTCAGAGGACATCTACATAACCTTCTTCATGGCTACTACTATTACCACTAACCCATATCTTGGGTATGACCTACTTCCATTGGAGAATCCCGCCTACCAGTGACTATGTCCTCATCTGCTACCCGTTCCATTCCACCTGACGCCAGTATATAAGTGCCAGCCTTCTTGCCTGTGCTCCAGAATCTTCACGACTACGGTGCTCTTCACACCAACTCCAAGGCGGAGGGACTGATTACCTCATCTTTTGTATATAGTTCTGTCTTCCATTCATGTCCTTGAATTTGTATTGATAAAGCCACTGGATGACAAAACATCTACAATAAAGATACCCAGATGTTGCATATGTGTCTAATTTTCATCTTGTCAGTATTGTATACCATTCATGTACTATTAAAGATACCAGAAACACATTAAAGTGTCAGGTGTTCCTGTTCTATTAATACTTTTACTGTGGTGCCAGGTACTTTTTTATATTTTTTAGTCACATTTTTATAGTGATTTCTTCCTACTGTACATGTGCTATTGAGTGTCTGTATTTAAATTACAGACAGCTTGTACAGCTAGACACTGTGTATAAATGACCTCTACATTATATAATGACATATTTGGATGTTTACACTTGATGTTACTCAACACTTACAACTTATTTCTTTAAAGTTGGTCTGCATAAATAACTACTCAAGAAAGCATCTCCCTAATTATTTTAAGGTAAGATTATAAGAATTCTAAATGTAATTCCCATCCCCCCATAATAAAAAAAATACATATAGAAAAAGGAGTATACAGTACTGTAGATTATAAATATGTCTGAGGATGTGATCAGGATACTGTACTGTAAAGAGATGAAAAAATTAGGACTTTAAGCCACCCATACAAATACAAGTGTGACCAAATCAGTAATAATCATAAATTTATGGAAAATCCAGATTCACAAAGACATCACTAAACAAGATTCCATTTTTTTATACTTAACTTTCCGTCCTTGCTCAAAAGAGTATAACGTAATGCCTTTCAATAAAATACATCTATCTGTATTGTAAAGACCCTAAACTGCTACCAAGTATTATAAAATGAACATATAGGCATTTTGAAAGTGCTGGTTTGTATAATATACTTTATATTTGTAATTAATACTGTTCTTTCATATGATACACTCACATACTATATAAATTGTAATCTTTCTGAAATTCAAGTGTTGATTATAAGACCTATACAATTTTTTAAAATTATTAAACAGAATATATACTGAACTTAAATGGCCACCATTTTTCAAGGATTAAAAGTTATCATTTATCATTCAAATGTTCCACTTTATTTATCTTTCAAATGTTCCACTTTATTTATCATTCAAATGTTCCACTTTATTTATCATTCAAATATTCCACTTTATCTATCATTCAAATGTTCCACTTTATTTATCATTCAAATGTTCCACTTTATTTATCTTTCAAATGTTCCACTTCATCTATCAGTGAATGTGATCTGTGCATCTAAAATGGTTTAATACTATTTATTGTACAAGTATAAAAAGCAGTATTCATATCCTCCTTATTTTTTGATCAAAGAAAAATTCCATACCGTACTGCATAATTTTCATGTAGAATAATTTATAATTTTAAAATTTGTGCCACTTTTTTTATAACAGAACCTATAATTCTCAAGATTATCTCCCCTTGACAATGAAAAGCTGTTTCTCCAACACTGCTTAGGCATTGCATAGTAAGCTCCTGTTGGCAATAACAATGAATTTTAGAAAAGTCAAGTCACTCCATACTTATATAAAGTGAACTTCTGTTTAAACATTAATATTTTCTCAATGTTTTCAAACTCATTTCTTTTTTGTACATGATCATTTGGTGAATAGTTTCACTATCATTTTTTGTAAAAAATAAGCCAAGAAATGTGGATTGTTGTATTTTAGCTGTGTTAAAGGTATAGAAGATATGACTGGAATTTTGTATCTAATTTTTATCTTCTATTTTTTAAACTAAATGTATTTAGTACATGTGTGGTAAGCTCTTATGTTTAACCCTTTGGGGGTCGACAGGCCTTCTCGGAAACACGTTCTCAGGGTCGAAAATTTTTTGGAAAAAATAATAATTTTTTCTTATGAAATGATAGAGAATCTTTTTCTGATCATAACGACACCAAAAGTTTGAAATTTGAATGAAAACTTACGGAATTATGCTCTTGCGAAGTTATCGGTCTTAAAGATGTTTACGCATCGGTGATTTCACGCACTTTGAGCCCTATTTTTGGCAAATTCCAATGTTCCAGTCCACTAAAATCATAGCTATTTCACTAGAACTCCATTTCTTCTATCGATTGAGTACAGGAAACCGCCTATTTACCAATTTCAACTACCCAAAATAGTGGTCAGAAAATGACAATTTGGCCAATTTCACACACATTTCAAACGATGCCAATTTCAAAATAGGGTCCAGAATAAACAGGGCAGACATTCCTGGCACTAAAATAACATATTCTCTGTTCATTAGTCACGTCTGCAGGCCCCTCTTACATTACTTTTGCTTTCCATTTTGAATTTTTATTCTCACAAAAAATAGAAGATTTACTGTTATGTGTACAACTGCATCATTGTAAAAATGGTATAAATAATATCAGCGCACTTGTGCAAGAATATTAGACTCACCAGTTGATGTGTATTGGACGCATGGTGTGATTTGTTTACTCTTGAACATTGGCGAAAATCGAACATTTTCGCTACTTTGAGCCCAATTTCAAGGTACTTGTCATTGTCAAACCAATCAAAATCATCTTTATTTCTGTAATATATCTTCCATTCTATCACATGAGACCAAGAAAACGAGAATACATCAATAAATACCATATGAAAATAGACTGCAAATTCACTGTTTTAAATGAAAAAAACGGTCAGTTTTTTTTTCTCATTATGCAGTGTGTGGTGCAGGATTTTTTTTATACTGCGCACACTGACCACATAGATCCATTCTTTCATATGTAGGCCTACCAGCCATTTCCCGCTTAATTTGAGGCCGCTAGAATTTACGCGTACAAGTACGGCACCGACCCCTGCTCGTAAAACGTACTAGTATGGCACCGACCCCCAAAGGGTTAAGGGAAAATTTCAATAAACAAATTAACGTTTTTTTTTTTCACTTTTGGTAAGTTAGTAATGGATATTCATTTATTAATATAATTTTTTAATAAAATTAAATTACATTTTGGGCATATATTATTATTGTTTGGCACACTCATGATGGATTCTAAGTAAAAATTGGTTAAGAAATGTGGAAGTTTTCTTTTGGATTTTTGAAAGTAGGCAATGATTATTATTATTATAATCAAATAGAAGCGCTAAACCACAGGGGTTAGGTAGGCAATGAGAAGAACAAATGGTCGTTTCATGAATTTCTTCCTATATGCCAGGCGTGTATCCCTTGTTTGCAGAGAAATGGTTATGTGGAGAATTGATATACTACTACTGCACAGTCTATTTCTTTATACAGTAATGCAAATTCATCATTCAAAGTAACTGAGCCAATTTCCTTTTATACATATACATCAGAATACCAATAATGCAATCACAGTGCTTAAACACCAGAGTACTGATAATGTAATCAGTGCTTAAACAAACACCAGAGTACTGATAATGTCACAGTGCTTCATTAATCAATGTATCATATATATAGAAATATTTCTTTTATAATATAATTACTGAATCAGGAATCTATTAAAAGCATGTCCTGTACATGATATCTAGTAGTTTAACAGTGCATAATTTAAGTTAAAGTAAAGAATCAATTACATACCCAAAAAAGTGACTAAACTCCCAGTAAAACATGACATAATTTAACCCCGCATTTAGTCCTTCAGTACTTACGTATATTCTTATTAATGGTCACAATAAATTAATTTCAGAGAGTCATTCTTAAATCTTTCGAAACAGATGAGATATAGCGTGAACTCTATCTTGATATACTGTACCGTATGATTGAATTCACTTATTGATACATGTGGCATATCATACTTCAAAAAATAGGTAAAAAAAAAAAAATATACTTAATATTGAAATCACTAATAAGCTAGTAAATTATTTAATTTTGGTAAAACACATGAACACTGTTCAGTATTAAGGAATGAACTGCTTAGGAAATGTACCTCTTACATTTTCAATAAATATTCCTAGTTAATGTTCAATAAAACTGTACACAGTGCAGTACATTCCTCTGGCACTTAGTTTCAAATTCATGTAAAAGTTCATCAATATCGTTGTCCAGGTCCTCTGTACCAGATAGCTGGAAAAAAAAGTAAAAATTAATTCAAATTACAAAAAAAATTATCAAAAGATATGTGCACAGTATATCTAGTACAAGAAATGAAAACATGATCAATAATAATCGACATGAAGACAGAAACTCAGAAGACTGAGTCATCCGTATACAGTGGACCCCGCCTAACGAGCACCCCGGAAATCATACAATTATGTAAGTATAATATTGTAAGTGCTTGTGGAAGTGTATTTTTGGGGGTCTGAAATAGACTAACCTACGTGACATTATTTCTTAAGGAAGTAAATTCGTTTGGTAATGGCACTTGAGCAGGCTTCTGGAATGAATTTTGCTCGTTAGGCAGGGGTCCACTGTATTTCAATTCCCTTCTGGGATCCTCTTCAGCATTGTATCCGCTCTCTAATACAGTGGACCCCCGGAAATCGGACATAATTCGTTCCAGAATGCTGTTCTAGTGCTGATACCGAACGAATTTGTTCCCATAAGGACAAATGTAAATTAGATTAGTCCATTTCAGACCCCCAAAAATACACTTACAAAAGCACTTACGAAAATACACTTACATAATTGTTAGAGTTGGGAGCAGTACGATTTCCGGGGTCCACTGTAATACATTTAAAATAACGAACTTAACCTTACTCGCCGCCTATTAACCCTTTCGGTGTCAGTCCCATTATATAATGGCTTTGAAGCCAGTGTCAGTCCCGTAGTACAACATCATGAGCTCAGCTCATTCGCATAAGCTGTGAGCGGTAAATTTGGCCCTAGATATGAAAGAATGGGTGTATGTGGTAAGTGTGCATTATATAAAAAAAAATCCTGCAGCACACAGTGCATGAGGGGGAAAAAAACTGTGACTGTGTTTTCGGTTTAAAACAAGTGAATTTGAGGTGTATTTTCACATGGTTTTTATGATTGTATTCTCGGTCTCATTTGATAGAATGGAAGATATATTACAGAAATATAGAAGATTTTGACTGATTTCAGGGCTGAAAGTAGCTTGAAATTGAGCTCAAAGTAGTGGAAATGTTCAATTTTTGCCGATATTCCAGAGTACACAAATGATGTCACTTGTCCAATACGAGTCCAGCTTGCCAGTCTAATATGCATTTAGGAATGCATTAACATTATTTATACAATTATTACAATAATGCAGTAGTGTGTTTTAACAGCAAATCTTCCATTTTTTGTCAATAAAAATTCAATACGGAAAGCAAGCGTATTATAAGAGGGGCCTGAAGACACGACTAAAGAAGAGAGGAATTTTTTTTTAGTGCCAGGAATGTCTACACTGTTTATTCTGGATCCTATTTTTAAATTGGTAATTTTTTAATTTTGTGTGAACTTGGCCAAATTACCGATTTCTGATCACTTTATTCGGTAATTGAAATACAGTGGACCCTCGGTTTTCATTGAAAATTCTTTCCAGAATGCTGTTTGAGTGCCGTTACCGAACGAATTTGTTCCCATAAGGACAAATGTAAATTAGATTAGTCATTTCAGACCCCCAAAAAAACTTACAAAAGCACTTACGAAAATACACTTACATAATTGTTCGAGTTTGGAGGTGAACGAAAACTGAGGGTCCACTGTACATAAATGGGTGGTTTCTCATACTCAATCGAGAGAAAGAATACTAGCAAAATAGCTATGATTTGTTCAACTGGAACAATGGAATTGGCCAAAAATAGGGCGCAAAGTGGGTGAAATTGCCAATGCGTAAATATTGCCGAGACCACTAACTTTGCGCAAGAATAATTCCCTAAGTTTTCCATCAAATTTCGTACTTTTGGTTTCAATACCTTCAGAAAAAGATTATCATTTCATAAGATCAAAATCATTTTTTTTTTTCTGAAAATTCTTCGACCCCAAGAGCAAGTTTAAGATCAAGGGTTTCGACCCTGAAAAGGTTAATTTTACCCCCTAAATGACCAATTTCAGTTCTCCCTTCCATCTTCTGTTCAGTTTGCTCTCCTTCCATCCATACATAGTTTCAAGTTTACTATGACAAACTGGGACTGTCCCAATGGTGTGGAACATGTTCATAATACATAATAGCTGGGATGGCAAGTTGGTAGTCTCCATGGCTAGTCAAATTAAGTACAGGCGAGCCCTGCTTTACAGCACTTCACTTTACGGCATTTTACTAATACAGCAGGTTTCAATTAGTACTATACCCATTCTTCATTTATTCAGACTTCCTACAATAAATATATTTACCACTCACTATAAGCTAAGGACAAAAATATTTAAAGGTAAGAAATGTGTGGCTAGGTAGTAGGTTAGTAGACAGCAACCGCCTAGGGAGGTACAGTGGTACCTCGAGTTTCGGCCATAATTCTTTCCAGAAGGCTGTTCAAGTGCCGTTACCGAACGAATTTGTTCCCATAAGGAATAATGTAAATTAGACCCCCAAAAATACACTTACAAAAGCACTTACAATAATACACTTACATAATTGTTTGAGTTGGGAGCTGTTCGAAACTCGGGGTACCACTGTATGTACTACCGTCCTGCCAAATGAGTAATACGGAAGCCTGTACTTGTTTTAACCCTTTGACTGTTTCGGTCGTATATATAGGTCTTACGAGCCACTGTTTCGGATGTATCTATACGCCTAAATTCTAGCGGCCTCAAATCAAACAGGAGAAAGCTGGTAGGCCTACATGTGAGAGAATGGGTCTGTGTGGTCAGTATAAAAAAAATCGGGCAGCCAGTGGTGCATTTTGGGAACGCCATTTCAGTAGTCCTTGTTCATCATGCCTAGCGGTAAGAATTATCTGACTCCTTGGCGCATCTGGGACTGTTCTCTTCCTCAATGATAGCTCTAACACAGATGGAAGTGTCTCTGAAGATGAATTTCATGGTTTTGAGGAGTTTGTGACTGAAAGAAATGCCCAGGATACCAGAAGGAAGGAAGGAAAAAAGAAAGAAAGTAAGGAAGGAAGGAAGAGATGAGAGGAAGGAAAGAAGAGATGAAAGGAAGGAAGGAAGGAAGAGATGAGAGGAAGGAAAGAAGAGATGAAAGGAAGGAAGGAAAGAAGAGATGAAAGGAAGGAAAGAAGGAAGGAGAAAAAGAAGGAAGGAAAGAAGAAAGAAAGAAAGGAAGGAGAGATGAGAGGAAGGAAGGAACAAAAGAAAGAAAGAAAGAAAGGAAGGAGAGATGAGAGGAAGGAAGGAACAAAAGGAGTAAGAAAGGAAGGATGAAAAAAAGGAAGGAATGAATGAAGGAAGAAAGGAAGGCAGGAAGGAAGAGATGAGAGGAAGGAAGGAAGGACGGAAATAAGTAAGAAAGGAATGAAGGAAGAAAGAAAGCTAGGAAGGAGGTTGTGGGGAAGACATGGGTCCCCTTTTGTGTTGACAGGTTGACAGCAGTGAGGATGGTGAGTAATGGTATAATATGTCATTTTGACAGCTGGCTTACCCTGACTCAGCAAATTTATATGTCCACACACACAACTTCACGTGCTAATGGAAGTTGATGGAAAGTGTCCAGTCATTATATATGTGTATATATATATTATAGAACAATAGCAATAGGTTGGTAGGTAAGTAAGTAGGTAGGTAAGTAAGTAGGTAGGTAAGTAAGTAGGTAGCCAAGTAAGTAGGTAGGCAAGTAGGTAAGTAGGTAGGCAAGTAGGTATGTAGGTAGGCAAGTAAGCAAGTAGGTAAGTAGGTACATAAGTAGGTAAGCAAGTAGGTAAGTAAATAGGTAAGTAGGTATGTAAGTAGGTACATAAGTAGGTACATAAGTAGGTACATAAGTAGGTACGTAAGTAGGTAGGAAGGACTGTGGGGAAGAAAAGCTTGGGACCCCATGGGTGTTGACAGGCAGAGGGTGGTGAGTGGTGGTATAATATGTCATTTTGACAGCAGCCGCACCCTGACTGGGCATATTTACAAGTCCACACACTGACAACAACCAGCTTCCAGAAGCCTAATATCAGTTCTATGAAGTGTCCAGTGACTATATATGTGTATATATAGAAACCAGAAGGAAGGAAGGAAGGAGATGAAAGAAAGGAACTACTGTATGAAAGGAAGGAATTTAGGAATGTAGGAAGGAAGGAATGTGTGAAGGAAGGAATGTAGGAAGGCATGTAGGAAGGAAGGTTGGAAGGAAGGTTGGAAGGAAGGTAGGAAGGAAGGTAGGAAGGAAGGCAGGAAGGAAGGAAGGAAGGAAGGAAGGTAGAAAGTAAGGTAGGAAGGAAGGTAGGAAGGAAGGTAGGCAGGAAGGAATAAAGGAAGGAAGATATAAAGGAAGGAAGATATAAAGGAAGGAAGGAATAAAGAAAGGAAGGAATGACGACCCGGAAACAACAACCAGCTTCCAGAAGCTAATAGCAATTCTATGAAGTGTCCAGTGATTATATATGCGTATACAGTGGTACCCCGACTTACGATGGTCCCCAAACTCACCCTTTTATGTAAGTTTATTTTTTTAAATGCTTTTGTAAGTGTAATTTTGGGGGTCTAAAAGGACTAGTCTATTTTATATCATTCCTTATGGGGATAAATTCGTTTGGTAATGGCACTTGAACAGCATTCTGGAATGAAAAAATATCGTAAGTCGGGGTACCACTGTATATAGAAACCAGAAGGAAGGAAGGAAGGAATGTAGGAAGGAAGGTCGGAATGATGACCCAGACACAACAACCAGCTTCCAGAAGCTTATAGCAGTTCTAGGCACGTGTCCAGTGACTATGTGTGTATTTATAGAAACCAGAAGGAAGAAAGGAAGGACGAGATGAAAGGTAGGAAGGAAGGAAGGAAGGAAGGAGGTAGGTAGGTAGGTAGGTAGGTAGGTAGGTAGGTAGGTAGGTAGGTAGGTAGGTAGGTAGGTAGGTAGGTAGGAGGAAGGAAGGAAGGAAGGAAGGAAGGAAGGAAGGTAGGAAGGAAGGAAGGAAGGAAGGAAGGAAGGAAGGAAGGAAGGAAGGAAGGAAGGAAGGAAGGAAGGAAGGAAGGAAGGAAGGAAGGAAGGAATGTAGGAAGGAAGGAAGGAAGGAAGGAATGACGACCCAGACGACCATCAACCTAGGATAGCTACCTAACACAACTGCCTGCTGCTACTTTGAAGAAAACTGCTCACAAGAGATGTTTCATCTGTGCATATACAAAAAAACGCCCACAGAAATGCAGAGACACTCGTTTTATGTGTGAGGAATGTAAAACACCACTGTGCATGGAACCATGTTTCAAAGAGTTCCACAAGCTGCAGAACTTCTATGAACATGTCCAGTGACTGTACATTTGTATATATATTATAGAACAATAGTAATAAAGATTTTTTTGTATTGTTCGTTTGTGCAAACAAGTTTTGTAAACAATATAAAGATACTAATGTTTATGCTATTAATGTGTTGCATATGAATGTATATATATACATTGCACCTTACCTTGGTCTCACAGGCCACATAAATTAAGTAAAAAAAGAAAATAGTGAAAAAAACAAGAAATCTACGAATGGAAGTAAACAAATGTTTACTGAGTGAGCGGCAGTCGCCGCTGTTGCTATACGCGGCTCATTTTCTGCCAACTTTACACCTCCATATCTCGGTAAGTATTGATGGCAAAAATCTGTTTTTAGGATAAAAACAATCAGAAAAATAATCTTAACATTTTGATAAGAAAAAATAATTTTTTTTTTCGAATATTTTGCGACAACAGAATGGCACTCAGGATTGAGGGTTACGACAGTCAAAGGGTTAAATGATGGTAGGATTGCTGGTGTCTTTTCTGCCTCATAAACATGCAAGATTTCAGGTACATTTTGCTACTTCTACTTACACTTAGGTGACACTACACATACATGTACAACCATATATACAGCCTCTCCTCACTTAGTGACGTAGTACTCGTTTACCGATGCCTCGGACTTATGACGGGCTCTCTGACCAGTATTTATACCTAAATAATATATATTAGAGCTGATTTCCTCTATTCTGTTTATTTCAATATAGAGTACACTACACTGTATACACATTTAAAAATATACCAAAAATGTTATAAATGGTGCAAAGGTGACATTAAAACAATATCAAAGATGGCTAACGCAAACCCACTACCATTATTTTATGCTCCTCACTTAGTGACGCATTCATTTAACAACGTTGTCTTTGGAACGGAACTCCGTCGTTAAGTGAGGAGAGGCTGTATAGACACCCCTCTGGGCTTTCTTCTATTTTCTTACTAGTTCTTGTTCTTGTTTATTTCCCTCTTATCTCCATGGGGAAGTGTTGTAAGAGGCAACTAAAATGCAGGGAGCAAGGGGTTAGTAACCCCTACTCCTGTATAAATTACTAAATTTAAAAAGAGAAACTTTTGTTTTTCTTTTTGGGCCACCCTGCCTCAGTGGGATATGGCATTTTTTAGGCCTAGCTCTATTGCTCACTTAAAGTATATGATAGTGTAAACAAGATATCAAGCTTTTATATGCATTTGAAAATAAAAAGGTCTGTTTCACTTTACAGCGATTTTTGCTATACGCAGGGCCCTCCTGTATACAGAATATAGTCTCATTTTTTCAAAACACTATTGTGCAAATTGGTTCTGATGAACCCCTTAAGAAATTTTACAAAGAGTACATTATCTAGGAGGCACCTATAACTTGTTTTACAATTTGTGGGTGGAGGAAAGAACCTCCACCACTGCCAGTATAGAACATATCACAAGGATTCAGCACTTTGCATAAATATAATTATGTGGATAGGCCTGAGAGCTCTGTAAAGATCTCTCAAGAAAAGCCACATATTAGACCTATTTGTCAACCTTTACTAGGCCTTTTATGTGTTTCTAAACTGTGTGGAGCTCAAAGAGCAACCACCTCCATTTGGTGAGTTCCTGGTTTTATGAATGACTAAGTAATCAGTCATACAAAATAGTGGAGAGTTGCTCATGGTGTATAATCCATAAGGGTTTAGTGCTCAAATAGAATATAATGATTTCATAAACAGTGTGCAGAAATGAGGCAGTTTTGCCTGAGATGAATCTTCTCATTGGTTATACTCTGAGGTGGGGGACCAAGGTTCGAAAGGGCACCATGGAAGTATGAAGATGTGGTGTGCTATTAGTTTCTTAATACATTAGTGGAAAAGAGGGGGAGGGGGGGAAGGAGGGTAAAGAAGACAATGAGTGCTTGAACATCCTACAGGCTTGAATGTGTGTTATATGAAAGTGGAGAGAAGTGGTCTGCATGACCTGATGTCCTGTGAAAGTGAGCATGGTAGCATTCATGAAGGGATTGGGGATTCAGGGAAAACCTGCATCCTGGACATGTTGCAGTTCAAAGGGTAAAATGAAGTGCGATGTCAGCACACTTCTGGCAAGACAGCAATTGATTATCCCTGCTCTCTTCTGCTTACTTATTGTACTTTTCACACTTTAATATCAATCACACACACATTCAAAATTTGTGTAAATACAGCTAGGGTAAATGAATGACTGTTAATGGCAAAGCAATGTGTAGTTTGAGAAATTAGTGAGTACTAGCCTTCTATGTACAGGCCTTTAGCTACTTTCTCTATAGTTAAACCGTCATAAATACAAATCACAGAATCATGATAAAAAAATTGCCGAAATTCTTCAACCGTCATATAGTGAAAACATCATACATCATGTCTTAATCGACAGTCTACTGTATGTACATATCAATGTATGCACTGATTTTTGTTTTTAACACACTGGCCATTTCCCATTGAGACAGGGTGACCCAAAAAAAGAACAAACACTTTCACCATCATTCACTCCATTACTGTCTTGCCAGAGGCACAATGACATTACAGTTTAGCTGCCCCTAGAAACCGAAATATCCCCATCCCTCCTTCAGAGTGAAGGAACTGTACTTCCCACCTTCATTACTCAAGTCCAGCTAACCAGTTTCCTTGAATCCCTTCATAAATTTTACCTTGTTCACAAAACAATAGAATGTAAAGTCATTAAAACCATTTGCCTCCACTCCTGTCTAACATGCTCACACACTCCTGTTGAATGTCTAAGCCCTCACATGCAAAACTTCTTTTACTACCACCTCCAACCTTTCCTAGGACAACCCCTACCCTGCCTTCCCTACACTACAGATTTATACACCCTCCAAATCATCCTGCTTTGCTTCATGCTCACTAATGTTCAAACCATCTCAATAACCTCTCCTCATTCCTCTGGATAATACTTTTAGTAACCCCACATTTCCTCCTAGTTTCCAAACTAAAAATTTTCTGCATATTATTCACACCACACATTGCCCTCAGCACCACAACACCAAAAAACTCTCAATTTAAAATAGTTCATTACCTATTAATGATTTTAGGTAAAGTATCTGGGTCAGATATGGAAACCTTGTCAGCTATTTTTACTAAACAAGCAATGCAAAAGCTTACATAAGCAGTTTCATTTTTATGGAGAGAGGTTTCTCTTAAGAACGAACCAGACAAAGAATGAAGCAGTGCTTGGATAAAATATAATATACCCACCAAAATTCAGGGGCTGACATGGAAGTTAAGACAGTGGAATTAGTCTAGTGAAGAGAGAGAGCATGGAGGAAATGTAATTCTATGATAAATAAGACGAAAAATACACAGAAATGGTCAAAATTAAGGAAGAAAATACTGGCATGATAATGTTATACAATGCATAGCCAAAATGTCATGACCCAAGAGCCACACAACAATTTTCTGACATATATGTTAGGAAATGCTAAATACAAACTTGCTAGATGACAATTAACCTCTCTAGAGCAGTAGCGTGAGAACTGGAAATTAGCCTGGATGTTGTCTCGTCAGCTGTATTACATGTGCAAAAGAACCACACACAGCTTGAGAGCCACAGCCCATGGCCAGGCTCTGGGAGCAGACTCTTGGAATTCAACAAAGATATATCAAAGGCAGGGTTTTGGTCATGTCTGCTTTGTAAGTTTAGTACAGTTTATACAGGAAGTGGGTAAGAGTGCAAATTAAGTTACTGTTGATGAAATAAGCTAATTTGATATGAAGCACAAAGCATTCTGCATATAACAAGAAACACACAGCATTCTACATATAACATGAAACATGACATTCTACATGAAACACAATGCATATAGCATTTTCCATTTACCATGATAGCATTCCACATGTAACATGATATAAGGAGCTTTCTTTATGCAACATGATGCACATAGAATTTTCCACATAGCACAACACACACATTATTCTAACATTTAACATGGCACAATGAACATTCTAGAACTAACATGATGCACACAGCATTCTACTTGATGCACGTAACATTCTACTTGATGCACACAGCATTCTACTTGATGCACATAGCATTCTACTTGATGCACACAGCATTCTACTTGATGCATATAGCATTGTATGCATAACAATGCAAGTAACACTGTACATATAATATGATACACATAGCAGTCTACAAGTAACATTTAATATATCAAGATGCCACCACTGAAGCTAAATCAAATATTTTATGGAAATGCTAAAGAAGGAAACCAGGAATTTAAGAGTTAAGCTACAACAGTCCACTGACGGCAAGTACAGACTCACCAAGACTGCTAACTCGCAAATCATAAAAGCACCAATTGTAGCCTCTTCGTGATTATCCTGAATGTCTATGTTGATTACATGAACCGGAGTATTCTCCTCTGGTATTCGTGCTTCTAAACCTGCAATACAAGACTGAAATGTATAATGGAACAAAAAAATAATAATGGATAATATATAGCGTACACCCTGCCTCGGTGGGAGACGGCCGACTTGTTGAAAAAAAAAAAAATATAGCGTACATACAGACACGCAGAATAGCAAAAACTAATTCAGATACATTGTGCATGCGCCTCATTCCTAAACCAATGACATGTACAGTGGACCCTCGGTTAACGAAAAAACTTCATCCCAGACGCCTGCTCAAGTGCCATTACCGAACGAATTTACTTCCTTAAGAAATAATGTCACGTAGGATAGTCTATTTCAGACCACCAAAAATACACTTCCACATGCACTTACAATATTATACTTACATAATTGTATGATTTCCGGGGTATTCGTTAACCGAGGGTCCACTGTATTTATTAGAGTTCAGCTATACAGGCTAAGAGTTGTTGCCCTATCCCAACTCATTTTGAAGCCTGAAGGATACCTGAAGGATGTTTTCCTGGGTAAGCATCCCAACAACCCCATCCCAGGCCAGGCCCCACAATGGATCAAGGTCTGATCAACCAAGCTGTTACTGCTAGTTGCATGCAGTCCAAAGTATGAACCACAACTCAGTTGGACAGGAAATGATTTAAGGAACTTGTTAAGTTTCCACTTGGAAACAGCTAGGGGTTTGCTGATAACTTCTCTTATGCACAAAGGAAGAGCGCGAAGAAGTCGGGAAAATCTGATACTCATTGAGTTCTCTCTTGGTACAGTGGACACCCGCCTAACGAGCAAAATTCATTCCAGAAGCCTGCTCAAGTGCCATTACCGAACGAATTTACTTCCTTAAGAAATAATGTCACGTAGGTTAGTCTATTTCAGACCCCCAAAAATACACTTCCACAAGCACTTACAATTTTATACTTACATAATTGTACGATTTCCGGGTGCTCGTTAGGCTGTATACTCATTGCACCCTTATTTTTTTACTGGAAATACTCTGCAAAATCTGCCAAGTCCTGTGTTCATACAAAGTGATTTCAGTGTGCAGGTTTGGATCCAGGTCCTCCAAGATTTACCAGGTGTAGATAATGATGTATATTCTCACCTACAGTCCATGGAATACAGTTGAAGGAATCTTAGGCATTCCCAGTAGTTTAGATGTTTGACTAAATGTAAATGGGCAATGAAAGTTTTCTGCATACTGTACTTTCCAGATCAGCAATCTCGCCTGCCTTGAAGGGGGCAGTTAGCATACAGAAGTATTACAGCCAAGAGGGAACAAGTGACTTCAGTTTCATCAGTGGCCCAGCATCCCTTGTCCTGAAAGTTCGAAGTTATCCAGCCTATTATTTTCCTTGCAGGAGCAATAGCAACATTATTGTGGTGTTTAAATTTGAGAGTTGACATCATCAC
>WNWK01005029.1:0-68236 GCA_009830355.1 Cherax destructor | reverse complement strand
TACCTTGTCTGAAAATCATTTTAAGACTTCTCAAAAACCACCTACTCACCCTAAACTAAATACTCATACTGTAAATTACTTTCAAAAATGCTCAATGTTATTTTCCTTCAAAATAATTTCAATTTTTACTATTATGTTAAACTCACCCTAAACTAAATACTCATACTGTAAATTACTTTAAAAAATGCCCAAAAGACTTGTTACAATGTAATATCATCATATTGTAATTTGAACAATGTAATATCATCATATTGTAATTTGAACAATCTAATATCATCATATTGTAATTTGAACAATGTAATATCATCATATTGTAATTTGAACAATCTAATATCATCATATTGTAATTTGAACAATCTAATATTTAAATAAAACAAACTCAATCAATTTCTCTAATATTATGTACATAGTCTATAAGCCATTAGATTAAGCTGCCCTTAATGCCATGGCATGTCAGTGGCTCTCCTTGCACTTCAGTTTATGATTGTAATTACAAAACCAATGTAAACTTGCAATGAAGTAAATATTTGAATTTGAATATATCAAAATCATATCTAGTGACTATATGAACTGTTATTGCCTTATTAGCCTTAAGTTAATTATAAGTTTGCCAAAAATGCTATGCATACAAAGGGGCTTTTGGCATGTACACCCAGCTATTATATATATTTCTTAGTACAACAATGTATCATGTCAAAATAAAATTTATTATTATTATTCAGATGTTGCAGGTGTATGGAATAGGAGGAAGGTTACTGAAAGCAGTAAAGAGTTTTTATGAGGATAGTGAGGCTCAGGTTAGAGTGTGTAGGAGGGAAGGGGACTATTTCCCAGTAAAAGTGGGCCTTAGACAAGGATGTGTGATGTCACCGTGGTTGTTCAATATATTTAAAGATGCGGTTGTAAGAGAAGTGAATGCGAGGGTCTTGGCAAGAGGTGTTGGGCTAAAAGATAAAGAAGCAAATACAAAGTGGGAGTTGTCACAGTTGCTTTTTGCTGATGACACTGTGCTTTTGGGAGATTCTGAAGAGAAGTTGCAGAGGTTGGTGGATGAATTTGGTAGGGTGTGTAAAAGAAGAAAATTGAAAGTGAATATAGGAAAGAGTAAGGTGATGAGGATAACAAAAAGAATAGGTGACGAAAGATTGGATATCAGATTGGAGGGAGAGAGTATGGAGGAGGTGAATGTATTCAGATATTTGGGAGTGGACATGTCGGCGGATGGGTCTATGAAGGATAAGGTGAATCATAGAATTGATGATGAGGGGAAAAGGGTGAGTGGAGCACTTCGGAGTCTGTGGAGACAAAGAACCTTGTCCATGGAAGTAAAGAGGGGAATGTATGAGAGTATAGTTATACCAACGCTCTTATATGGGTGTGAAGCATGGGTGATGAATGTTGCAACGAGGAGAAGGCTGGAGGCAGTGGAAATGTCATGTCTGAGGTCAATGTGTGGTGTGAATATAATGCAGAGAATTCGGAGTTTGGAAATTAGGAGGAGGTGCGGGATTACCAAAACGATTGTCCAGAGAGCTGAGGAGGGGTTGTTGAGGTGGTTTGGACATGTAGAGAGAATGGAACGAGACAGAGTGACTTCGAGAGTGTATAAATCTGTAGTGGAGGGAAGGCGGGGTAGGGGTCGGCCTAGGAAAGGGTGGAGGGAGGGGTAAAGGAAGTTTTGTGTGCGAGGGGCTTGGACTTCCAGCAAGCATGTGTGAGCGTATTTGATAGGAGTGAATGGAGGCATATGGTTTTTAATACTTGACGTGCTGTTGGAGTGTGAGCAAAGTAACATTTATGAAGGGATTCAGGGAAACCGGCAGGCCGGACTTGAGTTCTGGAGATGGGAAGTACAGTGCCGGCACTCTGAAGGAGGAGTGTTAATGTTGCAGTTTTATAACTGTAGTGTAAAGCACCCCTCTGGCAAGACAGTGATGGAGTGAATGATGATGAAAGTTTTTCTTTTTCGGGCCACCCTGCCTTGGTGGGAATCGGCCGATGTGTTAATAAAAAAAAAAAAAAAAAAAAAAATATTCTGATAAGCATTTAAAGGCTTATTTCTACTTCTTTAATAAGATTATTAATGCAGTTGTAAAAAAAACCCATGTGTATAAGAGGAATCTTACAATAATTATATGCAGCAAATCTTTAGTTGCTTGCTATTTAGCAAATCTGAAATTTATACCTATTTAAACAATCATAAAGTTTGCTCTATGAATAAACTGAACTACTGTATGATAAACTGCTGAAAAATATTTTGTTCGCCAATTTTTATAATACGTACATACTAAGTAAAATATAATAATTATGAAAACATAACCTACCATTTGTTCAAGACAGATAGAACAATAATTGGCACTACCTTAATTGAATACATGAAAAACAAAAATTTATTACTTTACAATTTAAATCTACCTTACCATTTTACCTTAAGTATTTAAAAGACAAAAAAAGATGAGAACCTTTATTATAAAAGGTATACAGTAGTAGTATATAGTACCAGGTATACAGTAGTGGTGAGCTTTGCCAAGTGAACCACTTGACAAAACTCAATACATGAGAGCACAATGCTGCGTATATCTAATAGCAAAAATTCTCTGTACTTTTAGTCTTTTTATCACTACTTGTCAGCTGTTGCCATAATTTCACAACTTACCTTTACTTTTCAATTGAAAGGCTAGTGTTATTGAATATATATAATACAGTACCAATATTCTGCATACTATTGTGTCCTCAGAAATTCATAATCATACTTACATTCAAGAACTTGATCATATACTCGTTCTTCACACGTAATTATAATGTCAAACTTGTCTTTGGACACTTGAAATCGTTCAGGCTCGGGTTTGATTCTTCGATTTCTATCCAGCATGTGAAGAAGACCATTCTGGGTGTATCTGCATTAACAGTTAAGGAACATCAATTTCACTAATTTGTAGAGCATTTTAAAATACAGTACAGGAGGGCCCAGCTTTACAACACTTCTCTTTATGGTGTTTCACTAATACAGCAGTTTTCAATTACAGTGGACCCCGAGTTTCGGTCACCTCGGAAATCGAACAATTATGTAAGTTTAATATTGTAAGTGCTTTTGTATGTGTATTTTTGGGGGTCTGAAAGGACTAATCTAATTTACATTTTTCCTTAAGGGAACAAATTCGTTCGGTAATGGCACTTGAACAGCCTTCTGGAATGAATTATGACCGAAACTCGGGGGTCCACTGTATACCCATTCTTCATTTATTCAAACTTCCTACAATATATTCACCGCTCATTATAAGCTAAGGACACAAATATTTTAAGGAAAGTTATGTGTGTACTGTATCTGCATTTTTTAGGACTAGCTCTATTGCTCATTTAATATATGATAGTGTAAATATGTCATCAGGCTTTTACAGGGATTTGAAAGTGAAAAATGGTTATGTTTCACTTTACAACAATTTTCATTTTACAGCAGTAGCCCAGAACCTAACCTGCTGTATAGGCGAGGTCTTCCTATATAAAAAAAGTCAGGATTATCAGACAGTGATTAACAGAGTAATAGGTAGTAGGTTGGTAGACAGCAACCGCCCAGGGAGGTACTACCGTCCTGCCAAGTGAGTGTAAAACGAAAGCCTGTATTTGTTTTACATGATGGTAGGATTGCTTGTGTCTTTTTTCTGTCTCATAAACATGCAAGATTTCAGGTATGTCTTGTTACTTCTACTTACACTTAGGTCACACTACACATTCATGTACAGTGGTCCCTCGGTTTTCGTGCATCTCCAAACTCGAACATTTATGTAAGTGTATTTTCGTAAGTGCTGTTGCAAGTGTATTTTTGGGGGTCTGAAATAGACTAACCTACGTGACATTATTTCTTAAGGAAGTAAATTCGTTCAGTAATGACACTTGAGCAGCATTCTGGAACAAATTTTCGGCGAAAACCGAGGGACCACTGTACAAGCATATGTATATACACACACCCCTCTGGGTTTTCTTCTATTTTCTTACTAGTTCTTGTTCTTATTTCCTCTTATCTCCATGGGGAAGTGGAACAGAATTCTTCCTCCGTAAGCCATGCGTGTCGTAAGAGGCGACTAACATGCTGGGAGCAAGGGGCTAGTAACCCCTTCTCCTGTATATATTACTAAATGTAAAATGGGAAACTTTCGTTTTTCATTTTGGGCCACCCCACTTCGGTGGGAAACGGCCGACGTGTTGAAAGAAAAGATTAACAGAGTACTGATTTGATCTGTTTGAGTGAGATGCATATTATTACCTGTACATGACAACTTTTACCATGAAAGGATCTCTTAATACAACAGTAAATCCTTAATTGAACAGACTTTGGAAACACAGGACAAAATCCTCTGAGGCAATTGAATCACAAAGTCCTTTGGCTACAGAATGTCTGGCATTTTTACACCATGGCAAAACAATCTCATTTTTATCCACCACTCTTACCATTACCAGCCAACCACTCCTAGTACTCTGTTAAATAGAGGATAACTGTAATTTAAAAATTCTATGGCATCAAGTCTGTTAACTGAGAGTTTACTATAGTTTAAAAATTCTATGAAACACTATCAACTTGTCATTTACATAGCCATTACTAGAAAGTGATGGGCTCTTTACCCATCCAGTTACAGATTAGACCCAAAAATCTTTAACATTTTACAAATTATTATTAATTAATATTTTTAAAATATGAATGGTAAAGTAAAAACAAAGGACAATTTAGAGTGTGTTAATGTGACAATTTGTGCACACTGCAATCATTTGATATTTATTTTGTCAACTGGTTCAATATTTGTTTTGTCAAGTGGGTTTATATCCAGTCCCAAACATGTCGACTCCCCTAAGAATGTGATTAGTCTTTCATCTACATACAGTTTACGGTTTAGTACAGTATTTGTATTATCATAGTGTTCGAGCATTCATTGTGGCCCCTAAAAGTAGCAATAGCGGAGAGGGTTGGTCTGCTACCAGGAGGAAGAAAGACATGATTTAATTACGTAATTACAAAAGTTGAGTTATTAGGCATAAGTGCTAGGAATGAGAGGACAGCTACTGCAGACAGACACCATGGCACAAGTGAATCCACAGTTCAAAGCATAAGGAAAAAAATATCAGAATATCCAGGAAAGGGTAGTGACCAGAACATCGGATGATAAGGTTGTCTTTTGTGCATAATCACAAATTTGTGAAATGAGGAAATACAATAGAAGGGACTTGCTTTGGATACTAATCTGCTCATAGAGATTAAGTCATAGGTAAGCAGGTAAGCCTTGATGGTGAAAGTAGAAGCAAATTTGTTTGAGAAGTTTAAGAAGAGATACGAGCTTATAATGTTTTATGGCAAGTCAGTTTCTCCAGATCACAGGATGTGCCAAGATTATCCTGGTATATTCTAGGTAGAGAGATATACTCCAGATCAAGTCCCTATGCTGAAGAGATTGCTCTTTTCTGGAAGAGGATGCTTAAATGAACATTTTTTTTCCAACATTTAAATTCTGGTTTCAGTTTGAAGGCAGCCAAGAGTAATTTATTCCTCTTCAGTGCTCAAATGTTTCAAAGGACTCTATAATTAAGCCAATGCTACTGTACCATTCCCTTAACCCACATTACCTGAAAGACAAAATACAGTGGTACCCCGGTTTACGATGGTCCCCAAACTCACCCTTTTATGTAAGTTTATTTAAATGCTTTTGTAAGTGTAATTTTGGGTCTAAGGACTAGTCTGTTACAACATTTCTTAAGAGATAAATTGTTTGGTATGGACTGACAGCATTCTGGAATGAAAATTAAACGGTACCACTGTATGTTTGCTGGCCAGTGTTTTGAAGGACAAATATTAGTGCCTGGCTCAACAAAACCATGTTTCAGATCTAGTTTTACATCTGCTCTCTTCTTGCAATAGTGAAATATCCAAAATAAAAAAAAATTGCCATTTAAAGTCCACCTCACAGACAATGCTCCAGCAGACCCAGATGACATCAGCCAGAAGAACAGGAAGTGTCAGGATACAGATTCTCACTTATAAAACCATGTGCAAGTGACTGATAATTATGAAGCACTCAATGTGAGAATGATAGACCTGATGGAATATTGCAAGTTGCATCATCAATATCAAGGGCATTGAATGAGCTAAGAAATCTGTACTTTAAATACTTGTTAGTAGTAATTGTGGGTGGAAGCAGTTAATGAGTTCAGCAATTTCCACAAAATAACTAAGGAGGATTGTGAGGAATGGTTTTAAGGATATGAGAGGGGCTTATATAGAGGAACTCCCTGCATCAAACAATGATATGCAGCCAACGGAGAACACTAAGGAGATAAAAAGGATGAATGAACTGGAAGACAGTGAAGACCTGGATGTAGATGTAAGAGTTATTGAAATTACAGTAAATCCTTGATGTAAGACTAATTGGTAGGGGGGGGGAGAGGGCTGTTCAAGTAACTATCAAATCAGAATAATGTTAACCCTTTGACTGTCGCAACCCCTAATCCTAGAGTGTCTCTCAGTGTTGCAAAATATTTAAAAAAAAAAAATTATTTTTTTCTTATGAAATGATAGAGAATCTTTTTCCTGATGCTAATGACACCAAAAGTACGAAATTTGATGGAAAATTTACGGAATTACGCTCTCGCAAAGTTAGCAATCTCGGCGATATTTACGCATCAGCGATTTCGCCCACTTTGAGCCCTATTTTTGGGCAATTTCATTGTTCCAGTCAACCAAACTCATAGCTATTTCTTTAGAACTCCATTTGTTCTATCGATTGAGTACAAGAAACCGCCCATTTACCGATTTCAACTACCCAATAAAATGGTCAGAAATCGGCAATTTGGCCAATTTCATGCAAATTAAAAAATATGCCAATTTCAAAATAGGGTCCAGACATTCCTGGCACTAAAATAACATTTTCTCTGTTTATCAGTCACGTCTCCAGGCCCCTCTTATATTACTCTTGCTTTCTATTTTGAATTTTTATTCACACAAAAAATAGAAGATTTACTGTTATGCAGACTACTGCATTATTGTAATAATTGTATAAATAATGTCAACCCATTCGTGACTGCGTATTAGAATGGCTAGTTGGACATTTATTAGACAATGATGTCATTTGTTTACTCTTGAACATCGGCAAAAATCGAACATTTCCGCTACTTTGAGCTCCATTTTAAGGTCCTTTTCATAGTCAAACCAATCAAAATCCGTGGACCCCCGCTATTCGAACGGCTCGGCAATAGAACATATCGTCATTAGAACAAGAAAATCGATATCGCCATGCAAACAAAATATCACGATTCGAACAAGTGCGTCCGTGACCTGTCCACCCAGGCGCTTTGGTGCCTCACCGCGCAGGTGTGGAGAGCCAGTCTGGCGTTGTTTACACTCGAGAGAACAATACCCTGCACACTCATCCAGACATTTCACACTTAATTATAATTGTGTGGAGTTTGTTCGTTAAGTGCGAGGCAGTGGTGGTAGAGGCAGTGGTGGTAGAGGCAGTGGTGGTAGAGGCAGTGGTTGAGGCAGTGGTGAGAGGCAGTGGTGAGAGGCAGTGGTGAGAGGCAGTAGTGGTAGAGGCAGTGGTGGTAGAGGCAGTAATGGTAGAGGCAGGGGTTGAGGCAGTGATAGAGGCAGTGGTAGAGGCAGTGGTGGTAGAGGCAGTGGTGGTAGAGACAGTGGTGGTAGAGGCAGTAGTGAGAGGCAGTGGTAGAGGCAGTGGTGAGAGGCAGTGGTAGAGGCAGTGGTAGAGGCAATGGTGGTAGAGGCAGTGGTGAGAAGCAGTGGTGAGAGGTAGTGGTAGAGGCAGTGGTGGTAGAGGCAGGGGTGGTAGAGGCAGTGGTGGTAGAGACAGTGGTGGTAGAGACAGTGGTGGAAGAGGCAGTGGTGGTAGAGGCAGTGGTGGTAGAGGCAGTGGTGGTAGAGGCAGTGGTGGTAGAGGCAGTGGTGGTAGAGGCAGTGGTGGTAGAGGCAGTGGTGGTAGAGGCAGTCTTAATGTAGAGTGTGAGGTGAGTAAACAAGATTAAATGAAGGTTCGTGAGTTTTGTAAACAAACGAGTTGTTGTTGCTGTTACCAGCCTGGACACGTATGATTTCTGTTCACTCCGTCAAGCCGACTGGAAGTGATCTAATGCAGTTAGCATTACAAACGTTGTTTTCTCTTATACTAACACGTCTGAAGGAGGAAAGAATGGGAAGATGTTTTCATAGCTAGACCAAGAATGCCCGCCACCACCGTCCTCCCCAGCCACCACATTCATAATGACATACATATTTTATTCATTCTGGAGTGTATATCAGGATTTTATGTTATTTATATTGTTTATTATGTAATATTAGATGAATTGTGATAGATAAATAAGCTGTCGAGTTGATAATAGCTTCATAGTGAAGTACGTACTATTTTGTCATGCCTCCTGACAGCAGGAACGGATTAATTGCATTTCCATTATTTCTTATGGGAAATATTAAATCGCCTTTCGAACATTTTGTGTTAAGAACAAGCTCCTGGAACAGATTATGTTCGAATAGCGAGGGTCCACTGTATTTCTATAATATGTCTTCCATTCCATCAAATGAGACCAAGAAAACGAGAATACAATACAAAAATACACCTCAAAGTCACACCGGTGTTTTAATCCAAAAACATGGTCAGTTTTTTTTTCTCATTATGCACTGCGTGGTGCAGGGCCTTTTTTATACTGCGCACACTGACCACACAGACCCATTCTCTCACAAGTGGGCCTACCAGCTTTCTCCCGCTTGATTTGAAGCCGCTATAATTTTTCAGTATACAGTGATCCCTTGTGTTTCGGTGATTCCGTATATCGGTGATTTCGTGTTTCAGTGGCTTTTTTCTGTCAATGTTTCCCTCATGTATCGGTCCGTACCAGACCTGTCTGCCTGCCCGCGCTTGCATGCCTCGCCGCGCAGGATGCCAGTCTAGCGTTGTTTACCATTGAGAGAACATTACCCAGCGCGCTCTTTCAAACATTCACAATACATTTGTTGTGTTTATTGGTGGTTTAGTGATTGTCACAGTGAAATAAGTCACCATGGGTCCAAAGAAGCTTCCTAGTGGCACCCCTGTGGTAAAGAAAGTGAGGAACACCATCGAAGTGAATGAGATTGTAGAAAAATATGAGAGTGGCCTACGTGTGAGTGAGCTTGCCAGGATGTATGGAAAAAACACATCTACTATCACCTCTATCCTGGCAAAGAGAAAAGAAATCAAGGAAGCTAATGTTGCAAAAGGGGTTGATATGTTAACGAAAAAAAGATCGAAAACAGTGGATGAGGTTGAGAAGTTGTTGGGGTTGTGGATCAATGAAAAAACAGATAGCGGGTGATAGTATTTCCACGGCGATAATTTGTGAAAAGGCAAGGCAGTTGCACGCAGATCTTGTCAAGACAATGCCTGCAACCAGTGGTGAGGCGAGTGATTTTAAAGCCAGCAAAGGCTGGTTTGAGAGGTTTAAGAAACGTAGTGGCATACACAGTGCAGCTGAAAAATTTGTGCAGGAATTCCAGGGGTTCGTAGACACTGAAAAATTCGAACCCCAACAAGTGTTTAATTGTGATGAAACAGGCCTGTTTTGGAAGAAAATGCCAAACAGGACCTTCATTACTCAGGAGGAAAAGGCACTGCCAGGACACAAGCCTATGAAAGACAGGCTAACTCTTATGTTGTGTGCTAATGCCAGTGGTGATTTGAAAGTGAAGCCTTTACTGGTATATCACTCAGAAAATCCTAGAGCCTTCAAGAAACACAATGTTAACAAGAATAATTTGTGTGTATTGGAAGGCTAACACCAAGGCATGGATCACTAAGGACATTTTCGTGGAATGGTTGACTGGAGTGTTTGGCCCTAGTGTGAAGAAATACCTCCTGGAAAAGAAATTGCCACTCAAGTGCCTCCTGGTACTATACAATGCTCCTGCTCATCCTCATAACTTGGCAGACTTTTTGTCTGATGAGTTCAGTTTCATCACAGTGAAGTTCTTGCCTCCTAACACCACTCCTCTCATCCAGCCCATGGACCAGCAGGTCATTTCCAACTTCAAAAAACTCTACACAAAAGCAGTGTTTGAAAAGTGCTTTCAAGTGACCTCGGACACTGAGTTGACCCTAAGCGAGTTCTGGAAAGATCACTTCAATATCGTCCATTGCATAGGCCTTATAAGTAAGGCTTGGGAGGGAGTGACTTCCAGGACTTTGAACTTTGCTTGGAGACCACTGTGGCCAGATTGTGTTGAAAAGAGGGATTTTGAAGGATTTGAGGCTGACCCTGACGACCCTGTGCCTGTTGTGGACTCTATTGTGGAATTGGCCAAGTCCCTGGGGGTGGAGGTGAGTGGTGAGGATGTGGAAGAGTTGGTGGAGGACCACAGGGTAGACCTAACCACTGAAGAACTGAAAGAGCTTCATCAGGAACAGCATCAGACGACATTTAGGGAAATTGATTCACAGGAGGAGGATGGACAGGGTGAGGTGCCTTCTTCACGGATTAAGAAATTTGTTCCAAGTGGAACGATGTGCAAAGTTTTGTTGAACAATTTCACCCTGAGCAAGCTGAAATGAGCCATCTGTGCAACCAGTTAAGTGACAGAGCCATGTTGCACTTCAGGAAAATGTTAAAGAGGCGCCAGATACAGAGCACTCTTGACAGTTATTTTGTGCAACAGGGGTCTAGTGACTCTCAAGCTGGTCCTAGTGGCATTAAAAGAAAAAGAAGGGAAGTAATCCCAGATAAGGACTTGTTACCTGAAGTCCTTATGGAGGGGGATTTCCCTTCCAAGCACTAACCCCTCCCCCTGTCCTCCTCCCTATCTTCCAGATGCCAGCATCTCTCTTCAATAAAGGTAAGTAAATGTTATTTTAAATGTTTTTTTATAAATTCACGTAGTATTAGTTTATAATTGTTTTGTGTATGTAATACTATAGTATTTATTCTTTAAAAAAATGTTTTTTTTGTGAATATTTTTGGGTGGAACGGATTAATTGTATTTACATTATTTCTTATGGGAAATAAGGTTTCGAGTAATTCGTGTTAAGGTCTAGCTCCTGGAATGAATTATGACCGATAGTCGAGGGACCACTGTATATACTACGTCAAACACATTGGCTCGTAAGACATATATATACAATTGAAACAGTCAAAGGGTTAATAGCAAAAAATGCACTAAAGTACTCTAATGTAGTATATCTAATCCAGTCCTACACACACAATTTACAGTTATACTGCAATAAATATTGAAAATAAAAACATTAAAAGTGGATTTTGCCCATAATTTTAAAAGTCCATTATATGTATTGAGGGTTTACCATACCATACTATGGAACTATTGCTGGGGGCAAAAAAAAGTGGAAGTGGGTTGTGTATGCAGCTACAGCTAGAACTACAAGAGGAAACTACTTAAGACTAGAGAACTATATCAATGTACACTCAAGGGAACAAAGATTTTTGCCATTTACTTAGTGTTCAACAAGTAGGAATGGATTTATAAAGGACTTACCACTAAATAGTTTGAGAAATAGTCTGTGTAAAAAAGAAACTACCTAAATTATTATAATAATTTAGGGAAGTGCTAAGCCTGTAGGAGTCATACAGCACAATGGAATCTTCAAACCAAGGGACAACAAGTCTAATTTCTGGATCAAAAGCCCTTCACAAGCTTCAAAGCACCTCCCTTGAGGGACAAACTAGCTACCTGAAGATTTCTACTGATCAGAACAACAGGCACTCTCAAACACAGAAGTTACCAACCTGCAGGTCATGAAACTGATGCTGTGGATGCCTCAATATGCATCAGATTTATACTTAACTTATGTCCATGTCTGCTAAAACAGCCTTCTGATAACTTATATTGCATTATATTGTATTGTATACTAAGTTTATAAATTAGACACATTTACCTTTTTCAAAACTAGACAATTACCATGTTTTTGTGTGAAATATCTTGTCACTTGTATTTTTTAACTTCCTGTTAATATCTTGTAAAGATCCTTAAAAAATAAAAAATAAAACTTTTTACTCCTTAATATTATTGCAAGTTTTGCCCAAAATGCTGTGCATCCTATGGGCTTTCTGATTATTGTATATTTTGTATATGCAGTGATTTGAAATACTGTATCTGAATCAGAATCACTTATACTTTTCCTGTTTTTAAAAAGATAAAAAAAAAAAAATCCTTGAATTCAATTTTCCTATACAGTGGACCCCCAAGTTACAAGCATAATTCATTCCAGAAGGCTGCTCAAGTGCCATTACCAAACGAATTTTCTCCCTTAAGGAATAATGTCAAGTAGGTTAGTCCATTTCAGACCCCCAAAAATACACTTACAAAAGCACTTACAATATTACACTTACATAATTGTACGATTTCTGAGGTGCTCGTAACTCAGGGGTCCACTGTATATGAATGATAGACATGTTAGGAATACTATGGGAGTGAGACTGGCAAAAGGAGTTAAGAAGTAATCAGGTCAATACCAGCATGAGGTCTGGATGAAGTGATAAGAGGAAAGACCAAAACCAAGAAGTTCAAGGGAAAAGGGGGCAAAGAAGAAAGATCAGTAACGTAAAATGATGAAGGCATGTTAAAGACAATGTACTTTGTTGTGCATGTTTGTTTGGTATGTTTATATGTGTGTGCATTTGTTATCTTCAATGGAATTAATGTCTCTTTAATATTCTTTGTATATAAATATGTGCAGGAATGTTTATTATAATGAATAAATATAATTTACTACTTTTTACCTGTCTAGTCTTAAGTAGTCTGTAAGCATTAGGATTAGTCTGCCTGAAATGCCCCAGCATGGCAGTGGCTTTCTTTGTACAAAACAACATGTATAAAATGTAAACACACATTGTAATCTTTGCAAATTAATATTTTTTTTGTCTCTTATGTTTTATTAGACTTAAATTTTATCTTGCCAAAATGTTAAGAATGACCAGGGGTTTTCCAAGGGTACTATCAAATGTAATCCAGTCTTGTAAAACTATGTACTGTATCTTTTGGAAATAAAAGTTTGCTTGTAGTATAATGGCCTTCTCTGCTTTTCTCACTCAGCTGTGATTTGATAATGGTTCAGATTCAAAAGTCTTCTAAACTTTCATCTCTAAGTGGATTTCTCTAAATTTTAGAGTGCAAGAAAACATACTGGATATTAAAAAGGATACAGTGTTTTATCTTTTTTTAGCAGGTCATTATAGATATCGTCGTAGGATGTTCCAAACTCGTAGCAGTTGGGTTTGTCTGGAGCAGGTCCTGGTAACTTCACTTTGTCTCCCGTCCCAAACGATCTCACATTAAAGCCTTTTTTACTGTTGGACAAAATTTATATAGTTGCTTGAAAGTGAATATCTTTCTTCATATTGGTTTTGAACTCCTGTATTTATTTTGTACAAATGTGTGCAAATCAAGAATATAATAAAAAGTAATACTTTATACAATGTCAGTTTTCAAAGCAGAATTTTACATAGTAATGTATTTATATATATAGATGGAGATGCTGGAGTAAACCTCATTACGTACAAGATCAATTACCTTAAAAAAGCATGAGCCTCCATGCTGCGATTCATATTGCTGGAGCAAATAACTGCGAACCCAAGTTCAGCCATATTATAATTTCTGAAAAAAATATTAAATTCTGAAAATGACAGTACATATATACTGGCAATCAAAAGTGAACCATATATAATCAAAATCAATAATTATAATAATAGTAATAATTATGATAATCACAATTAAAAAAAAAAACAATAATAGGTTGCCCATGGCTAACTAACAGCATACTAAGATCCATTGATAAGAAACATCAATATGAAAAGCAATATAGACAGGGCTTAATACACAAAGATATTATTAAACACTATGCATCAGTTCTCACTAAACTAATAAGAAAGACCAAAGAATTGTACTATTCCAGCAGATTCACCGAAACAAGAGGATATATAAAAAAGACCTGAAAAACACTCTCAGATTCTCAGCACCCACAAACTTAAAAAACTAGGGATATTGTCCTATCTAAACCGACTAAAACACAACTACAGCCTATTGATACAGTTAACAAGATAAATGACTTCTTCTCAACCATAGGATCAAATCTCGCCAGTAAAATCCAAGGTACCAATGTCCGAGCAAGTGATTACCTAGATGGGAATTTCCCAACCTCCTCCTATCTTGCATCTACCGAGCCCAATGAAGTCACCACGATTATTGTACAAGCGAGCGGCTCATGTCCTTTCGCCTGCTATTTCATTACTTTTTAACAAATCACTAGAAACTAGCACTTTTCCGACACTACTCAAGACAGCAAGGGTTACACCAATACACAAAGGTGGTGACCCCACAGATGTAAATAACTATAACCCAATATCAAACTTACCGTTGCTATCCAAAATTTTCGAGAAACTCGTGCGCAAGAGATTATGTTCATTTATAACAGCACAAAGCATACTCAACCCCTGCCAATTTGGCTTCAGAAAAAAATAAAAGCACAAACGATGCAATTGTAAAAATGCTAGACCATTTTACACAGCACTGGAAAATAAGGAATATCCATTAGGACTCTTTATTGACCTAAGGAAAGCTTTTGATACAGTAGACCATGGCATCCCAGCTCCACAAACTTGACCATTACGGTATAAGAGGCCATGCACTTTAATATTTCAAATCCTACCTTACTAACAGGTATCAATACGTCTCCATTAAGGACGCAACCTCATCAACACGACCACTTGATACTGGAGTGCCACAGGGAAGTGTCCTTGGTCCCCTGCTCTTCCTCTTATACATCAATGATCTTCCCAACATATCACAACATCTGAAACCAATTCTCTCTGCTGACAACACGACTTATGTCATCTCTTCTACCCAAACCTTGCCTCACTCAACACCATTGTTAACGAAGAGCTACTAAAAATATCAACCTGGACGACTGCTTTGGGGGTCTGAAACGGACTAATCTAATTTACATTATTCCATATGGGAACAAATTCGTTCAGTAATGGCACTCGAACAGCCTTCTGGAACGAATAAAGTACAAAACTCGGGGTACCACTGTACATTACTACATACCACAATCAGCCCTACTCACACTATACTGTACTATTCACTCATCTATCACACATGCCATTTGTGCTTGGGGCTCAACAGCAGCAACCCACCTAAAGCCAATAATAGCCCAACAAAAAGCCGCAGTAAGAATTATCACGCAATCCAATATACGTACTCAGTAATATCAGTTGCCATATGAGGCCAAAAGTATTTCAATCTGGCTTGTTTTACAGAACGATCCATACCAGGATGTGCAACACCTGGTACATCGTGAACTAGCTGTAAGGGTACATTCACTAACTGGTATACCCTTCTATTAGGAGTACCCAGCTTGGCTGTTCGATACAGTAATTCTTGGTTCATGACAAAGTCACTGATGGGTGCTGGTGGCTTCACAGTAAGAATAAGATCTTCCTGGAGCAGGAATCGAAACACACCAGACCACATGGGATCTGTTCTTTGAGCATTCTTTACATCCTCTGCACTAAATGGAGGATCTGCAGTTACTATACTAACATGTCACAATAAAGCATCTGCAACTACATTCGACTTGCCAGGTAAATGTTAAAAGGTAGAGTTGAACTCTGGATAGTCAAGGACCATCTGGCTAGTCTTCCAGTAGGTTGTTTGTTCTGGAATAAAGGTATCAGTGGGGCATAGTCTGTCAAGACATGAACAGAGTACTGATTAGTGATGTATCGGATATTCGCATCCGCATCTGCGGAACATCCGCACAATTTCTTACATCCGTATCTGCATCCGCATCCATATTTCACTGCAAACAGATACCGCATATACATCCGTATCCAAAATCCGCAGAACATCCGCACAATTTCTTACATACGCATCCGCATTCGCATCCATAAAATGAGTAAGACATCCGTATACACATCCGCATCCCGGATATCTAAATTTTTCACATCCGATACATCCCTAGTACAGTGGTCCCTCGGTTTTCGCCGAAAATTCATTCCAGAATGCTGCTCAAGTGCCATTACCGAACGAATTTACTTCCTTAAGAAATAATGTCACGTAGGTTAGTCTATTATAGACCCCCAAAAATACACTTGCAACAGCACTTACGAAAATACACTTACATAAATGTTCAAGTTTGGAGATGCACGAAAACCGAGGGACCACTGTATATACACACACACACACATACAGTGGACCCCGAGTAATGAACAAACTTCATTCCAGAAGCCTGCTCAAGAGCCATTACCGAACGAATTTACTCCCTTAAGAAATAATGTCAAGTAGGTTAGTCCATTTCAGACCCCCAAAAATACCCTTACAAAAGCACTTACAATATTATACTTACATAATTGTACGATTTCCGGGGTGTTCATAACTCGGGGGTCCACTGTATATATATACAGTGGTACCTCGAGTTACGATGGTCCCCAAAATCGCCCTTTTATGTAAGTTTATTTTTTTAAATGCTTTTGCAAGTACAGTGGTACCTCGACTTACGATATTTTTTCATTCCAGAATGCTGTTCAAGTGCCATTACCAAACGAATTTATCTCCTTAAGAAATAATGTAAAATAGACTAGTCTGTTTAGACCCCTAAAAGTACACTTACAAAAGCATTTAAAAAAATAAACTTACATAAAAGGGTGTGTTTGGGGACCATCGTAAGTCGAGGTACCACTGTATATTTTTGGGGGTGTAAAAGGACTACTCTATTTTACATTATTCCTTATGGGGATAAATTCGTTTGGTAATGGCACTTGAATAGCATTCTCGAACGAAAAAATATCGTAACTCGAGGTACCACTGTATATATATACAGTGGACCCTCGGTTAACAAATACCCCGGAAATCGTGCAATTATGTAAGTATAATTTTGTAAGTTCTTGTGGAAGTGTATTTTTGGGGGTCTGAAATAGACTAACCTACGTGAAATTTTTCCTTAAGGGAGTAAATTCGTTCGGTAATGGCACTTGAGCAGACTTCAGGAGTGAAGTTTTTACGAAACTCGGGGGTCCACTGTACAGTGGACCCCCGTTAACAGCCGGCTCCAAACACTAACAATTATGTAAGTGTATTTTTTTAAGTGCTTTTGTAAGTGTATGTTATGGGTCCAAAAAGGCTCCTCTAATTTACATTATTCCTTGAGTTAATAAATTCGTTCAGTAACGGCACTTGAATAGCATTCTGGAACGAATTATGGCCGTCAACCGGGGGTCCACTGTATATATATATATATATATATATATATATATATATATATATATATATATACAGTGGACCCCAGTAATAACACCCCGGAAATTGTACAATTATGTAAGTATAATATTGTAAGTGCTTGTGGAAGTATATTTTTGGGGGTCTGAAATAGACTAACCTACGTGACATTATTCTTTGAGTAAATTCGTTCGGTAATGGCACTTGAGCAGGCTTCTGGAATGAAGTTTTTTCATTACTCGTGGGTCCACTGTAGTATATATATATATATATTTTTTTTTTTCAACAAGTCGGCCGTCTCCCACCGAGGAAGGGTGACCCAAAAAGAAAGAAAATCCCCAAAAAGAAAATACTTTCATCATCATTCAACACTTTCACCAAACTCATACATAATCACTGTCTTTGCAGAGGCGCTTAGATACGACAGCTGAGAATAGTCCCTCCCAGCTGTCACTATCCCAGACCCCTCCTTTAAAGTGCAGGCATTGTACTTCCAATTTCCAGGACTCAAGTCCAACTAAATCAATTAACTGGTTTCCCTGAATCCCTTCACAAAATGTTACCCTGCTCACACTCCAACAGATCGTCATGTCCCAAAAACCATTCGTCTCCATTCACTCCTAACACGCTCACACATGCTTGCTGGAAGTCCAAGCCCCTCGCCCACAAAACCTCCTTTACCCCCTCCCTCCAACCTTTTCTAGGACGACCCCTACCCCCTTCCTTCCCCTACAGATTTATATGCTCTCAAGTCATTCTATTTTGATCCAATCTCTCTAAATGACCAAACCACCTCAACAACCCCTCTTCAGCCCTCTGACAAATACTTTTAGTAATTCCACACCTTCTCCTAATTTCCACTTTCCCGAATTTTCTGCATAATATTTACACCACACATTGCCCTTAGACAGGACATCTCCACTGCCTCCAGCCTCCTCCTCGCTGCAGCATTTGCAACCCATGCTTCACACCCATATAAGTGTTGGTACCACTATACTTTCGTACATTCCCTTCTTTGCCTCCATGGATAACGTTTTTGTCTCCACAGATACCTCAACGCACCACTCACCTTTTTCCTTCATCAATTATATGGTTAACCTCATCCTTCATAAACCTATCCGCTGACACGTCAACTCCCAAATATCTGAAAACATTTACTTCTTCCATAATCCCTCTCTCCAATGTGATATCCAATTTTTCTTTATTTAAATCGTTTGATACTCTCATCACCTTACTCTTATCTATGTTCACTTTTAACTTTCTACCTTTACACCTCTCCCAAACTCGTCCACTAACCTTTGCAACTTTTCTTTAGAATTTCCCATAAGCACAGTATCATCAGCAAAAAGTAACTGTGTCAACTCCCATTTTGCATTTAATTCTCCATAATTTAATCCCCCCTCTCCCCAACACCTAGCATTTACTTTTTACAACCCCATCTATAAATATATTAAACAACCATGGTGACATTACACATCCCTGTCTAAGACCTACTTTTACCAGGAAGTAATCTCCCTCTCTCTACACACCTAACCTGAGCCTCACTATCCTCATAAATACTCTTTACAGCTTTCAGTAACTTACTACCTATTCCATACACTTGCAACATTTGCACATTGCTCCCCTATACACTCTATCATATGCCTTTTCTAAATCCATAAATGCAATAAAAACTTCTCTACCTTTATCTAAATACTGTTCACATATATGCTTCACTGTAAACACTTGATCTACACATCCCCTACCCACTCTAAAGCATCCTTGCTCATCTGCAATCCTACTCTCTGTCTTACCTCTAATTCTTTCAATAATAACCCTGCCATACACTTTATCTGGTATACTCAGTAAACTTATTCCCTATAATTTTACACTCTCTTTTATCCCCCTTCCCTTTATATAAAGGAACTATACATGCTCTCTGCCAATCCCTAGGTACCTTCCCCTCTTTCATACATTTATTAAACAAAAATACCAACCACTCCAGCACTATATCCCCCCCTGCTTTTAACATTTCTGACATGATTCCGTCAATTCCAGCTGCTTTACCCCCTTTCATTCTACGTAATGCCTCACGCACCTCCCCCACACTCACATCCTGCTCTTCTTCACTCCTAAACGATGTTTTACCTCCTGGCCAGTACATGAAATTACCGCCTCTCTTTTTCATCGACATTTAAAAGTTCCTCAAAATATTCCCTCATTTACCCAATACCTCCAGCTCCCCATCTACTAACTCCCTACTCTGTTTTTAACTGACAAATCCATTCATTCCCTAGGCTTTCTTACCTTGTTTATCTCACTCCAAAATTTTTTCTTGTTTTCAGCAAAGTTTCTTGACAGAGCCTCTCCCATTTTTTCATCGCTCTTCTTTTGCACTCTCTCACCACTCTCTTCACCTTTCTTTTACTCTGTAGGTAGCAGGTTGGTTGTAGGTAGTAGGTTGGTAGTCAGCAACCACTCAGGGAGGTACTACCGTCCTGCCAAGTGAGTGTAAAACGAAAGCCTGTATTTGTTTTACATGATGGTAGGATTGCTGGTGTCCTTTTCTGTCTCATAAACATGCAAGATTTCAGGTATGTCTTGCTACTTCTACTTACACTTAGGTCACACTACACATTCATGTACAAGCATATATATATATACACACCCCTCTGGGTTTTCTTCTATTTTCTTACTAGTTCTTGTTCTTATTTCCCCCATCTCCATGGGGAAGTGGAACAGAATTCTTCCTCCGTAAGCCATGCGTGTCGTAAGGAACGACTAACATGCTGGGAGCAAGGGGCTAGTAACCCCTTCTCCTGTATATATTACTAAATGTAAAATGGGAAACTTTCGTTTTCATTTTTGGGCCACCCACTTCGGTGGGAAACGGCCGACGTGTTGAAAGAAGATATATATATATATTCTTTCTTCTTTCATACGTCGGCCGTTTCCCGAACGTGGCAAATAACGAGTTTCCCTTTGACAGTAATATATACAGGAGAAGAGGGTTAAGCTTGTACCGGCATGAGTCGCCTCTTGACACGCATAACTACAGGAAAATCTGTTCCACTTCCCCATGGAGAAAGAGTAGGGCAAACTAGTAAGAAAATGAAGAAGTGATATATTTTTATGCTTGTACATGAATGTGTAGTGTGACCTAAGTGTAAGTAACACAAACATAAATCTTGCATGTTTATGAGACAGAAAAGACACCAGCAACCCCTACCATCGTAAAGCAGTTTCAGGTTTCTGTTTCACAGTCACCTGGCAGGACGGTAGTACCTCCTGGGTGGTGCTGTCTACCAACCCTACCTATAATATATATATATATATATATATATATATATATATATATATATATATATATATATATATATATATATGCTAGGAATTCAAGAGCAGGCAGAAATATTCACAAACACTGATTTTGGCCGACGGAGACTCGAACCTTCGAACCTCGACAAGTACGCAGTGCTTTGCCGCCTACCACACTGGTCCAATACCTTGGCATCCAGCTTTCGCTAGACGTTATTCAAGGCAGCCAGCTTTCAGGCAGGAGGCTTACAGCTTTCATCTCATCCCTGCGCATCGACACAACTAGAGATTTTTACAATGCTAGGAATTCGCAAGAGCAGGCGAAATATTCACAACACTGATCTCTGGCCGACGGAGACTCGAACCTACGAACCTCATGACAAAGGTACGTTGTGTCGATGCATGCAGGGGATGAGATGAAAAGCTGTAAGCCTCCTGCCTGAAAGCTGGCTGCCTTGGAATAACGTCTAGCAAACTGGATGCCAAGGTATTGGACCAGTGTGGTACGGTCGGCAAGCACTGCGTACCTTGTCATGAGGTTCGTAGGTTCGAGTCTCCGTGGCCAGAGATCAGTGTTTATATATATATATATATATATATATATATATATATATATATATATATATATATATATATATATATATATATATATATATATTTACCTCATTCTTTTAATTGTAGAAACTGACGCTAAATTAAGGCCTCAGGTTATCTCTTGTCTAATATCTCTATTTTCTTCGTAAACTCTTTAAACTTAAACGCTTATACCTTTACTTGCCACTTTCAGCAACACTGGTATGCCTACTGGGTGCCATGATTGTTTTGGAAGATTACAAGATATGCCAATTAAAATATCAAAACTCTTTTCACAAACACAGCTAGTTCATAACACAATTGAACTGGACACGTATAAACGAGTATTAAGTCTGCCTGAAATGCCTAGCATGCCCGGGCATGCTAGGCATGCTAACCCATCTTTCTAATTATTGTCTTCTAAATGTAAAACACACACTGTAATTTTTATAGAGAAATAAATAATCTTAATCTGCTGGGATGGGGGTGGCGGGAGTGTTGGAGGGTGGCAGGAGTGTTGGAGGGTGGCGGGAGTGTTGGAGGGTGGCGGGAGTGTTGGAGGGTGGTGGGAGTGTTGGAGGGTGGTAGGAGTGTTGGAGGGTGGCGGGAGTGTTGGAGGGTGGTGGGAGTGTTGGAGGGTGGTGGGAGTGTCTGGGGTGGACGTGCACTCCAAATTTTTCCCTCCCGCAAATTGAACCGTGTTAAGTTAATTTTATTTTACGAAGTGTTATTCAAAAATATGCCGCTATTCTCCAATAGTGCTATAACCAAAACGTGCCACACAAAAACCGTGTTAAACGACGATATATTGTAATAACCTAGGATAACATTTTTTAGAGAAGGTAATACAAATGGTAAGCATACAATTGGTAGACACTAAAATGGTAGACATAGTCTACGAAGGTAACCCTACAAGTACAAGATGATTCAAGATAGTTGGGTGTGACGTCACTGGCTGTCAAGTAAACACAGGTGGGTGTGACGTCATAGGCGACCAAAAACACATACATGTCACTTGATAAAGGTCCACTACCCCAACTATTCGGCCACGTTTTGTATATCCCCTAAGGGTACACAAATGGTGAGTATACAAATGGTAGACACTTTCAGTCAATGGTAGACACTCAATGATAGACAGGGCCGGATTTGGGAAGGGGACCCTCACCAAATGATGAAAAATATTATGACATATTATACTGAGAATTGAATAGATCGCAAAGAGAACAGGCACGCAGAATGGGTTCTTGCACAACTCATTCGCTGATCCTATTTGGGAAAAATGCAGCTAAATGTTGTACTGGAGCAATCCATTACTTTGATTTTCTTCAGAAGTTGTATGATTTTTTCAATTTTACCACATCGGCAAAAATTCTAACAAATGCTCTGGAAAGTGCATATATTTCCTGGACTCTGCAACTGGTTACATCAACGAGATGGTCTTGCCCGGCCGATACAGTCAAAGCCCTCAGATTTGGTTACAATGAAATCAGAAATGCATTGGAAACAGGAATTTATACTGCTTTCTGGAATGACATTCTTCAAAGAGTAAATGCAACAAATTGAGGGTTGCTAGGCAAAAAACTAGATCTTAATGTTGCAGTTGATTCAATAGCTAGTCTGAAAGACTTTGTGCGGTCTAAACGTGAATGTTTTGACAGTTATGAGAGGCAAGGTCAACAACTGTCGGGTTCTGCAGAATACACTCAATTGCGAAAGCGATCCCGCAACATTCGTTTAAATCTATTGGACTATGGTCACGCAGAGTAAGCAAGCATGAACCCCTCTGAAAAAAATTAGAGTAGAGAATTTCATTCCTGTCAACGATAAGTTTGTAGCTTCGCTTGATCAACGTTTGTATGCATTTGAGCTGATGTCAGCTCGGTTCTGCTGCTTCGGGCGATTGACGGAGTTATCTCCCGGAGAGCTGAGAAGAGCAGCACGAAACCTATTGGAAGTATATCCCAAAGACATAGAAAATTCCTTTCCAGATGAAATGATTCAATTTTCTTCTTTTCCAGGATTCATGCAAACGAAGAACCCAACGACATGAGCACCGAATTATTTATTTACAAGCTCTTCCACGAAAAACATGTGGTTGACATTCTCCCAAATGTTGAAGTTGCATTGAGAATGTATCTTATAGTGATGGTAAGCAAAACTTACTGACAACCGGCTACGAACGAGCATGAAGCAAGGGCGGCTTTGAGCCTGACGCTCATGTGCATAGAATCTGACATCCTGAGCTCGTTGGATTTTGATGGAGTCATCAGAGACTTTTCCATCAGAAAAGCATGGAATGTACCTGGCTTATAATATTTTATCTGACTGAAGATAACTCCTCATAAGTCTGTACATTACTTTTGAGTTACACTTCCAAATGAACCGAAAGGTTGCTAAAATACATTATAAATCCAATTTATTGTTTCAATTCTTCATCTTAAGAGGATAGTATGTATACTGAGAGTGGCGAAAGTTTTCAAGGAGAAACTTAAAGTCTTCTAACCATAAGAGTTAGACCTTTTAATGCAAGGGGCCCCCCCACCTAAATCCGGCACTGAGAAGAACAATGAGAATGCTAATATTGTTTACAAAACATAGTTGATGTTGATAAATTGGTTTAAACATACTTAGTTTATGTGAAGTCAAGAATTCCCATTAACCCGCTTGCAAACAAATCAGTGCGTTAATCATTCGGCCAGCTGACTTCAATAAGATTCATCCTCTAAGTATATTTCTCTACACCATAGTCAGGTTGGATGAATATTGTTAGAGCCAGCTGGATGAGATGTTAGGCACTGGCCTGTGAGTTTCACGTCCTCTTGCCGTTCCCTGATCACTCTATTCAGAATTTAAGTCAGATGAAGCGAACGCTTTTTAAATGTTTTTTTTTTAAGTAGGTTGTTGAACTTATTTAGTTTTCCACTAAACTTTTTATTTTTAGCATTATTCCAAAATTACATGTAGAAGGTCTTGTCAACAGTAATTTTTTTTGGTGGTCATCCTGGGAAGGATTATAACTTTGTTAGGAGTGGTGGTGGTGCGTGGAGAATTGATGATCTGAAGAGCTCTTTTCTTGCTGACTTTGATGAAAAAGGAAGGAAAATGTAGATCGGGACGATATATACATATACATACATACGTAGGACACCGCGTGGGTGAGTCACAACTTTAGTGCTCCGTTAATATAAGTGTTTCTGAGGGCTACGCTGGCCGGGTCACCATTTGAGAAGACTCGGGCCGGACATACCGGCGAACCTACAAGAAGATGAGGGCTACCCAAAAGTACTGCAGGGGTTATCAATTGTGTCAGGGTAGTGAACAACCCTTGAAGCGATTTACGAGTTGCCCTGAGCCACATAAGTGTGGGGAGAGCCATAATTTTATAAGTGAACTAGAAATAAATATTTGGTGGCGGGTTAGAGGGCCTAGTGTGCTCCAGGCGACGTTGCCACGTGTGTCACCCTAGATAATAAAGTGAAATAAATATGTGACAAGTGAAAGTAATACAGTGAATAGGTTATATTATATATTGACAAGAAACGAAAGTGGATATACGCCAGAACATCACATCGAGTTGGACAATCTACAGGATAATACATGCTGGACAAGCTGCATCGCATCGCAAGTTAGTTACCATTTTGTCCTAGGCACATGTCGATTAGACACTAGGCCTGTTGTATATACATATAGTGTGTGTGTGTGTGTGTAACGAAACACTTCGAAATGTTTCGGCCCCGCCGGGAATTGAACCAGGCCTCCGTGCGTGAAGCAAGAGCGCTAGCCACCATGCCATTGGGGCTGTAAGTATTCACCTATGCGTGGTTTTCAGGGTGTCGGTGTAAGTTCCAATTACCTAACCACTAAGCTGTTTGTAAACAGTCAACTCTCATAGTAAGATAAGGAATAGGATATCAAGTACTCGGTAACAAGTAGCAATTGGTAATTTCTAGTAGAAAAAGGCGAGCAGACAGGTGAATCATAGAATACATTAACTGGTAGATCAGGTGTGTCAGGTCAGGCCAGGTAGAGGAGCACTGTAGACTGCGTGTTACTCGCAGACCCCACATACACACTCATACACCATAACACACAATTTTACCACTACTTTTCACACAATAAATCCACAGACATAAGTTAAAACACACACACACACACACACACACACACACACACACACACACACACACACACAGTGAGTATAACGCCAAGCACGTCTCCCGGGGGCACACATCAACCAGATAACTGCGGCAGCATATGGGCGTCTGGCAAACCTTAGATTAGCGTTCCGTTACCTTAACAAGGAATCGTTCAAGACACTGTATACCGTATACGTCAGGCCCATACTAGAATATGCAGCACCAGTCTGGAACCCACACCTGGTCAAGCACATAAAGGGAAAATAGAGAAAGTGCAAAGGTTTGCGACAAGGTTAGTTCCACAACTCAGGGTCTGTCTTATGAAGAAAGATTGAGGGAAATAGGACTAACAACACTGGAGGAAAGAAGGGTCAGAGGAGACATGATAGCGACATACAAAATACTGGGAATTGACAAGGTAGATAGTGACAGGTTGTTTCAGAGAGGAACACAGAAACACTGGGACACAACTGGAAGCTGAAGACTAAGATGAGTCAAAGGGATGTCAGGAAACATTTCTTCAGCCACAGAGTAGTCAGGAAGTGGAATGGACTAGAGAAAGATATAGTGGAGGCAGGAACCATACATAGTTTTAAGACAAGGTATGATAAAGCTCATGGAGCAGGGAGAGCAGAGACCCAGTAGCAGACAGCGAAGAGGCGGGGCCAGGAGCTGAGTTTCGACCCCTGCAACCACAATTAGGTGAGTACACACCAACCAAGGAAGAAGTGAAGAAGCTGCTATGTGAACTCAATACCTCAAAAGCGGTGGGACCTGACAACATTTCTCCGTGGGTCCTTAGAGAGGGAGCAGAGATGTTGAGTGTGCCACTAACAAAAATCTTCAACACATCCATTGAAACTGGGCAACTACCTGAGGTACGGAAGATGGCAAATGTAGTCCCCTTTTTTAAGAAAGGTGACAGACATGAGGCATTAAATTACAGACCTGTGTCACTGACGTGTATAGTATGCAAAGTCATGGAGAAGATCATTAGGAGGAGAGTGGTGGAGCACCTAGATAGACACAAGCTTATAAACGACAACCAGCACGGTTTCAGGAAGGAAAATCCTGTGTCACAAACCTACTGGAGTTTTATGACAAGGTAACAGAAGTAAGACACGAGAGAGAGGTGGATAGACTGCATTTTCTTGGACAGCAAGAAGGCGTTCGACACAGTTCCTCACAAGAGGTTAATGCAAAAGCTAAAGGATCAGGCACACCAAACAGGAAAGGCACTGCAATGGATCAGAGAATATCTGACAGGGAGGCAGCAACGAGTCATGGTACGTGACGAGGTATCAGAGTGGGCACCTGTGACGAGTGGGGTTCCACAAGGGTCAGTCCTGGGATCGGTACTGTTTTTGGTATATGTGAATGACATAACGAAAGGGATAGACTCAGAAGTGTCCCTGATTGCAGATGATGTGAAGTTATTGAGAAGAATTAAATCAGTTGAGGATCAGGCAGGACTACAAAGAGACCTGGACAGGCTACAAGCCTGGTCCAGTAACTGGCTCCTTGAATTTAACCCTGCCAAATACAAAGTCATGAAGATCGGGGAAGGGCAAAGAAGACCGCAGAGAGAGTTTAGTCTAGGTGGCCAAAGACTGCAAACCTCACTCAAGGAAAAAGATCTTGGGGTGAGTATAATACCGAGCACATCTCCTGAGGCACACATTAATCAGATAACTGCTGCAGCATACGGGAGGCTGGCAAACCTAAGAATAGCATTCCAATACCTCACTAAGGAATCGTTCAAGACTCTGTACACCATATACGTCAGGCCCATACTGGAGTATGCAGCACCAGTTTGGAACCCACAACTGGTCAAGCAAGTCAAGAAACTAGAAAAAGTGCAAAGGTTTGCAACAAGACTAGTCCCAGAGCTAAGGGGATTGTCCTACGAAGAAAGGTTAAGGGAAATCAGCCTGACGACACTAGAGGACAGGAGGGTTAGGGGAGACATGATAACGACATAAAATACTGCGAGGAATAGATAAGGTGGACCGAGACAAGATGTTCCAGAGAGGGGACACAGAAACAAGGGGTCACAATTGGAAGTTTAAGACTCCTATGAGTCAAAGAGATGTTAGGAAGTATTTCTTCAGTCATAGAGTTGTCAGGAAGTGGAATAGCCTAGAAAGTGATGTAGTGGAGGCAGGAACCATACATAGTTTTAAGACGAGGTTTGATAAAGCTCATGGAGCAGGGAGAGTGAGGACCTAGTAGCAATCAGTGAAGAGGTGGGGCCAGGAGCTATGAATCGACCCCTGCAACCACAAATAGGTGAGTACACACACAAAACTAACACACACACACACACACACTTTCCCCCTGATCCCTCCCCCACCTCTCCCTAGCTCCCTGTGAGGGAAAAGTCCATAGATAGGAGTGATGAAAGTGTGAAGGTATGTAGAGTGATGGTTGAGTGGTAGTTTGCTTGTTAAGGTGGGGTGAGGGTCTAGCTGCTGCTATACCCCCCCCCCACATTCTTTTCCACCCGGTGAGAGGTGTAATGCTGGGCTCCGGCCACAGGTTGAAATCACTCGACTGACCACGCTCGACCTCACTGTAAGTACTTCACGGCTGCTCGTATCTTCATTATTTTATGTTCAAGAGCTTCACTCTTTAATTTTTTTGGAGCTTCACTCATGTTTAACAACATTAACTTCTGCTATGTCCTGCCTTGGTTTTTGGTAAAGTTATTTATTACAGTTTCGCCATTTCTTTTAAAGGCCTTATGCCTACTATGTAAATTAATGCTAGAGTGGTGAGTAATTCTTGTGGTTTCTTTCACAGTCCTCTGTGTCCACACGGATCATCGGATTCAAGGCTGAGTGGGGGGCGGCGTACTCACCAATTGAGAAACAGAGTGACACCAATTCTTCACTACACCGGTAGTTCCTCAGCTCACACTAGAAACCTCAGGCAACGGTACTTTACCAGGGGACAACTTTCACCTGAGTCCCTGACATCATTTGTGACTTTGTGGATGTTGGAAAACTGATGGATTTGTGGGAAACATCGAGGCAACAACAACAACAATACCACCACGGAGTCTAACATGGATTCATTGCTTCTGTATTAACAAGAACAACCCGTGTATATATGTACCTTTGGATCAGATATATATATTTTTTGTTTTCATTTTTCTTAAGATAGGATTATTATAATCATATTTAAGTATTTATTATTTAAATTTCATTCTATTAAAATAAAGTGTTTATTTTTCTTGTTATTATTGTCTTTTTCTATTATACTTTTCCTAAGAAGATTGGCGACAACCTTCACACTCCCTTCCCTGAAACCCCCCTCTCTCACCCTCTTTCTCCCCCTCTCCTCCAATTCTCTCTCCACCTCTTCTTCTCCTTCCTCCACTGTCTCCTCATATTCGCACCACTTTCCCCCTCTCCACCTCTCTTCCATTTCCTCATTGTCTCCAGTTTCTCCTCTAACTCCTCCACCCCAACACAAACACTCAGGCAATCACACCACAAAACAACCACACAGAAATACATATTTTGTCACTCTGTGGCATCTTAAAAATAAAAAAATGGGGTGCCAGAGAGCAGGACGGAAAACTAGGGGACTGGAGGATGAGTCTGCAAAGGAAGATTAAGCAGCAGAGCTCATGAAAAGGGAACATGAGTATGGAAGGAAGCTAGAGGAGCTTAGCATGAAAATGGAGGAGAGGATAGCTGCAGAAAGCAAGAAAATGGAGGAGAGGATAGCTGCAGGAAGGGGGAGAAGCAAGTCACAACAGCAGAGGCTAAGATACAGAGATTAGAAGAGGAACTGAAAAAATTGAAACAGCCTAAAGAACTAAAAAGCAATGTGGACATCGTATCAGAAACTGCTACCTCAGTCACAAATAAGGGGACTGTAGAGAATGGAGTGAAACTGTATGCAGAGGCCCTATCAGACCATTGTGGAGCCCGAGAAAAAGAGAGGTTCACATCAGGAACAATCGAGGGGAGTGTAGAAAAAGGGAGTGCTAAGCTATACGTAGAAGCCCTAACAGATCACAGCAATGCACAGGGAAAGCAACAGGCCACTGGACCAAGGGATAACAGACAGTGAAGAGATTGAAGAAATGAAAGCTGCAATGGAGGCAACTAAATCGAATCAGTTGTTACATAGGGATAGGCAATGTGAGAATGAAAGAGAGATCAGTCTTTATTTATGGGCTCAGGGAAGCTGAAGGGGAAACTTATGAAGCAAGAAGACAAGGGGAAAAAAAAGCTATTGAAAGCATCATGAAAGCAATAGGAGAAGATGACATGAACCAGCTGGCAAATTTTCTGAGAATAGGAGGGTTTGCAAGAGAAAGAATCCGGCCAGTCAAAGTGATTTTCAAGACGGAATTGACTCAAAACAGGATTCTGCAGGAGAAAGCAAGACTAAGGGATATGTCAGATTACCGGAATGTGTATCTCGACCACGACAGAACACGAGAAGAAAGACAGAAACTGAAAGAGAAGATACAGAGACAAAAGGAGGAAAGAGAGATGGACAGGATAACACATACTCAGGAGGGAGCTCTAATACCTTCAGATGTCTCCCAACCTGGACAACCCCAATGCAACCAAACAATCTAAACCAAAACACACATGCCATACCCAATGCTTCCACCCACCTCATTACAAACTCCACCTTCACACCAACCACCCATAGTTCCTCATCAGGTCTCCCACTTTCCCAACCCCAACGTACCCCCCTGACTACGGTTTTAGAAAAGAAGTTGAAGGTTTGGTATACAAATGCAGATGGTATAACAAATAAATGTGAGGAGTGGCATGAAAGAATAAAGGAGACAACCCCAGACATAATAGCACTCACAGAAACAAAACTCACCAGGATGATAACAGATGCAATCTTTCCACCCGGATATCAAATCCTCAGGAAAGATAGAGGGAGCAGAGGGGGAGGAGGAGTTGCACTGATCATTAAGAACCAGTGGGGATTTGAGGAAGTGGAAGGAATGGATGGAATGGGCGAAAGGGACTACATAGTAGGAACAATCCAGTCTGAGGGCCGTAAGGTGGTAATTGCTGTAATGTACAACCCGCCGCAGAAATGCAGGAAGCCAAGAGAAGAATACGACGAGAGCAACAGAGCAATGGTAGACACACTAGTCGAGGTGGCCAGAAGAGCCCACACAAGGAGAGCAAAGTTGCTAGTTATGGGTGATTTCAATCACAAAGAGATTGATTGGGAAAACCTGGAGCCCCACGGGGGTCCTGAATCATGGAGAACCAAGATGATGGATGTGGTATTGGAAAACCTCATGCATCAACATGTTAAGAGACACTACCAGAGAGAGAGGTGAGGATGATCCTGCAAAACTGGACCTAGTATTCACCTTGAGTAGTTCGGACATTGAGGATATCATGTATGAAAGGCCCATTGGAGTTAGTGATCATTTCGTTCTGTGCTTTGATTATATAGTTGAGCTACAAGTGGAGAGGGGAGCAGGAATAGGAAAAGAGAAACGAAACTACAAAATGGGAGACTACACAAGCATGGGGAACTTCCTACAAGATGTTCAGTGGGAGAGAGAATTGGCAGGAAAACCAGTAAAAAAAATGATGGAATATGTGACAACCAAATGCAAAGAGGCAGAGGAGAGGTTTGTCCCCAAGGAAATCAGATGTAATGGGAAGACCAGAACGAGTCCTTGGTTCACCCAAAGGTGTAGGGATGCAAAAACTAAGTGCACTAGAGAATGGAAAAAGTACAGAAGACAAAGTACCCAGGAAAATAAAGAGATTAGCCGAAGAGCAAGAAACGAATATGCACAGGTAAGAAGGGAGGCTCAGCAACAATACAAAAATGATATAGCATCAAAAGTCAAGTCTGAACTGAAGCTGTTGCATAACCACATCAGGAGGAAAACAACAGTCAAGGACCAGGTAATCAGGCTGAGGAAGGAAGGTGGGGAGTTCACAAGAAACGACCAAGAGGTATGTGAGGAGCTTAACATGAGATTTAAAGAAGTCTTTACAGAGGAGACAGGAAGGACTCCAGGAATTCAGAATAGAGAGGTATACCAACAAATGCTGGATGAAATACACACAACCGAGGAGGAAGTGAAGAAGCTGCTATGTGAACTCGATACCTCAAAAGCGGTGGGACCTGACAACATTTCTCCGTGGGTCCTTAGATAGGGAGCAGAGATGTTGAGTGTGCCACTAACAAAAATCTTCAACACATCCATTGAAACTGGGCAACTGCCTGAGGTGTGGAAGATGGCAAAGGTAGTCCCAATTTTTAAGAAAGCAGACAGACATGAGGCATTAAATTACAGACCTGTGTCCCTGACGTTTATAGTATGCAAAGTCATGGAGAAGATCATCAGGAGGAGAGTGGTGGAGCACCTAGAAAGACACAAGCCTACAAAAGACAAACAGCACGGTTTCAGGGAAGGAAAATCCTGTGTCACAAACCTACTGGAGTTTTATGACAAAATAACAGAAGTAAGACACGAGAGAGAGGGGTGGATATATTGCATTTTCTTGGACTGCAAGAAGGTGTTCGACACAGTTCCTCACAAGAGGTTAATGCAAAAGCTAGAGGATCAGGCACACGTAACAGGAAAGGCACTGCAATGGATCAGAGAATATCTGACAGGGAGGCAACAACGAGTCATGGTACGTGACTAGGTGTCAGAGTGCGCACCTGTGACGAGTGGGGTTCCACAATTGTCAGACCTGAGACCGGTACTGTTTTTTGTATATGTGAATGACATAACGGAAGGGATAGACTCAGAAGTGTCCCTGTTTGCAGATGATGTGAAGTTAATGAGAAGAATTAAATCAGTCGAGTATCAGGCAGGACTACAAAGAGACCTGGACAGGCTACAAGCTTGGTCCAGTAACTGGCTCCTTGAATTTAACCCTGCCAAATGTAAAGTCATGAAGATCGGGGAAGGGCAAAGAAGACCGCAGACAGAGTATAGCCTAGGTGGCCAAAGACTGCAAACCTCACTCAAGGAAAAAGAGCTTGGGGTGAGTATAATACCGAGCACTTCTCCTGAGGCACACATTAATCAGATAACTGCTGCAGCATACGGGCGGCTGGCAAACTTAAGAATAGCGTTCCAATACCTCACTAAGGAATCGTTCAAGACTCTGTACAAAATATACGTCAGGCCCATACTGGAGTATGCAGCACCAGTTTTGAACCCACACCTGGTCAAGCACGTCAAGAAACTAGAGAAAGTGCAAAGATTTGCAACAAGACTAGTCCCAGAGCTAAGGGGATTGTCCTACGAAGAAAGGTTAAGGGAAATCGGCTTGACGAAACTAGAGGACAGGAAGGTTAGTGGAGACATGATAACGACATATAAAATACTGCGAGGAATAGATAAGGTGGACAGATACAAGATGTTCCAGAGAGGGGACACAGAAACAAGGGGTCACAATTGGAAGTTGAAGACTCCTATGAGTCAAAGAGATGTTAGGAAGTATTTCTTCAGTCATAGAGTTGTCAGGAAGTGGAATAGCCTAGAAAGTGACGTAGTGGAGGCAGGAACCATACATAGTTTTAAGACGAGGTTTGATAAAGCTCATGGAGCAGGGAGAGAGAGGACCTAGTAGCAATCAGTGAAGAGGCGGGGCCAGGAGCTATAACTAGACCCCTGCAATCACAAATAGGTGAGTACATAGGAGCAAGGAATCAGACGCTGACCTTCCACTCTCTCTAGGTTCAAACCAAGCATATCCATGTGAAATATTAACATAAAACTGCATTAACATGACCTCACAAATATATGTTTTATGCCCACTAACCTCAGTGACAGTAGTTGAAGAGAATAAAGACGTGTCATAAACCCACTGTGAGCAAGATGTAGTTGTATTGAAAAATACGTCTGGCTCACATTGGTCAGTAATGTTGTTTTTGAGTGCCCAGACATGACACTGGTCACCCTCTGGGATGGCCCACTCAGTAAAGTTTTCCTTGTAATGGGTACTATAGTCATCACAATTTGGAACCACACATCTGGGTAGAAAAAATAATTTATTAATTAAAACATGGCATCAAAATAAATACCGGTGCACTCTACATAAGTAATATTCTCTAAGAACATAAGAAGGGAGGAACACTGCAGAAGTTCCTACTGGCCCAAACAAGGCAAGTCCTTATCAAAACCACCACTATCCAAAGCTACCCAAGAATTTACTCCCGTACCCACGACACCAATCAGACCCAGCCCCTCCAACTTATATATTTGTCCAATCTGTTTTTAAAGCTACCCAAGATCCTAGCCTTGAGGCTCTAAGTCTATCTTTATCTCTTCAAATAAGATCTAGAAATTTTTTTGAAAGACAGGTTACTAAACGTTGCAAACATTAAAAGCATACCAAATTTTTATAAGTTTCCTTACGCCTCCCATTTACTTTTTAAAATATGCTCGCTGTCTCCTACCTAGGCAGGGTGACCCGAAAAACTTTCTGTTCTCCTACCTCCAGGACTCAAGTCCGGCTAACTGGTTTTCTTAAATCCTTTCACAAAATATTACCCAGCTCACACTCTAACATCTCACCAAGTCCCAAAAATTATTTTTCAATCACTCCTGTCTATCACGTTCACACATGCCTACTGTATATGCAAGCCCGTAGCACAGAAAACTTAGACCCTCTCCCTCCATCCTAAACTAGGACGACCGCGCCTTCTCTCTACAAAAGATTTATACACCCTCCATGTCACCCTATTCTGCTGCATTTACTCTAAATGGTAAAATCACCTCAACAACTTCGGGGACAGGTGTAATGTAGTAACTCAGGTGATATCTCCGTATTATAAGTATTCTGCTGTTCTTTTTACAGGTCATTGATAATGTGAGAAATTACAAAAGTGCTTGAAATTATATATATATATATATATATATATATATATATATATATATATATATATATATATATATATATATATATATATATATATATATATATATATATATATATATATATATATATATATATATATATATATATATATATATATATATATATATATATATATATATTTTAATATAGGGCCGCGTGCCCAGAATGCTGCAGGCATTTTCCCCTCTGGATCGCAACACTGAGTCTCTGAAAGAGGAAGCTGGTCGCCCTGTGGTCCTTGGTTTCTATGATGAGTTTTTCACCCAGCTCTTTGAGAAACTTTAGAGCACACTTGCCCCATGCTATATGGGTCTCCGACCCTATTGGGATGAAGTTATAGCAAGGGAGAAGGCCTTCATATTTGCGAGTCTTCTGGGTCTCCCTGTGGCTGTCAGCTCCACCCCCTTCGGCTACAGAGTATGGCAAGTAGGTGTCTTCCATTGTGGCAGCACAGGTGTAGTCCCAAGCAATCTGCTTGGGAGCACGAGTATACATCAACAACATGGACTTTGCCAATGCTTTCAACTCAGTCAGAAGGGATGCTGCTCTCCAAGCTGTTTCTAGGCACTTCCCTTCCCTCTATCCCTTCATAGAATCGTGTTATAGTGTGGCTTCTAAACTATTGTTTGGGGACCATGAAATTGACTCATGTGAGGGTGTGCAACAGGGGGACCCTCTCGCCCCCTTTCTATTCTGTCTAGTCATCAAGGAAGTCACAGAAGCGCTCTCCAGTGAGCTCAATATCTGGTTCTTGGATGATGGCACCCTAGCTGGCACTACAGAATCTCTCCTAGGGGACATCAGGAAAATTAAAGATATGGTAGAGAACCTGGGCCTATCTTTAAACCCCACCAAATGTGAAATAGTTTCTACCAATCCACAGATGATCCAGAACATTAGGGCTGTTTTACCAGGGGCACGAGCCATTGATCCAGCCAACAGCACTCTCCTTGGTGCTCCTCTTGGGCCCAATGCCATCGATCTGGTACTGGAAAAAAAAATCTCAGACCTCAGGACGATGGAAGGCAGGATGAAAGACATCGATACACATGATGCCTTCTACCTACTCACCAGGTGCCTGTCAATCCCAAAACTTACATACTTCCTGAGATGCTCCCCAGCCTTCAGCAGTCCGAAACTCAAGGAATATGACTCTCTCTTCAAGACTATGCTAGAGAGTGTATTGAATCTTTCCCTCGAAGATGGACAGTGGTTGCAAGCCTCACTTCCAGTCAGGCTTGGGGGGCTGGGAGTACGCAAATCCTTCCAGATTGCCCTACCAGCTTTTTTATCCTCTTCCATAGCATCAAATGAGCTAATAAAACAAATTCTTCCAGACAACCTCAGTGATTCAGCAGGAATACAGGACCCTAGCTACACCAGTGCCATCACTGAATGGGAGACTCTTGCTGCTCCAACACCAAAACCTAGTGAAGAACTGGCCTACAAACAGTCAAGCTGGGACGGCCCCATCACTGAAAAGATACTTGCCAACATGCTGTAACATCAGACAGGGAGACTGCCCGTCTCCTAGCTGTGAGTGCACGTCACTCTGGGGACTTCCTCCAAACAGTTCCCATTTCGGCCATGGGAACACGCCTCGACCCTAAGACCCTTCGTATTGCAGTGGCTCTGCACCTTGCTGCCCCAATTCACACGGAATATACGTGTATTTGCGGCGATGCGCAAGCCGACCAATATGGTCTACATGGTCTTAACTGTTCCAAAACCAAGGGTTGGCATGCAAGACACAATGAAGTCAACGACATCATAAAGAGAACCCTTGCTACAGCTGGATGCCCGGCCGAGAAAGAGCCCCGATCACTAGCAGGCAACAATGCCCACAACTCAGCAAACCGCCCCGATGGGATCACCATCTCTCCTTGGAAGAATGGCAAGCTCTTAGCATGGGACTATACCTGTGTGTCGACACTGGCTGACACCTATATCCATCACAGTGTCGGGCGACAGGGAGGAGCTGCTGACCACAGGGAGGAGTACAAGATCGGCAAGTACAGGGACATAAGCCAACAGTATCAATTTGTCCCAGTGGGATCAGAGACCTTGGGATCATGGGGAAAAAATGCAACACGTTTCCTTAAAGAACTGGGTTCCAGACTCATCGACACCACCAGGGACCCAAGGGTAGCCACTTTCATGTTCCAGCGCCTCAGCGTGGCCATCCAGAGGGGAAATGCATGCTGCGTACTGGGCTCGCATCCGGCTTCGGAGGAGCTGGAAGAGATTCACAATCTTTGATATATTGTACCAATGTATTCATGTTCATATTTGTGTTTTCTGTCAATCTATTTTGTCTATTAATAAAGCACTCATTCAATATATATAGGGAATGGTAGGAGAAGAAAATATTCTAACAGTTCCGGGGAGAACCTCGAGTTTTCCCTGAGGTACGTTTATTGTCTTCTCTGAGGATGAGGGTTCCCAGCAAGTTCTAGAGGTGGTACCTCCCTTTATATATATATATATATATATATATATATATATATATATATAGGTAAAATTTGCGATTTTGGCTTAAATAGCAACGTTCTTCTTGCCGAATAAGACAGGCGAAAATTTGTGTATGCAATAATATCGCAAAAATCATTTTGAACCTTACAAAAAAATATATTTCATTTGTCTGTTTATTATTGAATTATCGTAAACTTATCTAAATTATATTTAGTTAGATTAGGCTAAATTATATTGCGCTTGTTATAATAAGGTTAGGTAAGTTTCCTAAAGTTCTTTTTTGTACAAAATTATTATTTTTTACATTAATACTAATGAAAATTTTAGAAAGGACTTAATTCTTTTCGAAATATATATATATATATATATATATATATATATATATATATATATATATATATATATATATATATATATATATATATATATATATATATATATATATATATATATATATATATATATATGTATGTATGTATATATTCAAAAAGAATGACTTACCTGTGTTTGACAGGGTTGCCGACAAACGTGTTGGAGACCACTGGCATACCAGGTATTAAGAACCCTATGAAGGCGAGACCATACACGCATTTCTGGTATCTACCAAATTGGCCGAGAGAGTCATTGATACCTTCGAAATCCATCGTCCAAAACTTTGCTTTTTTTTCTATTCCTTGATATATATTCACGATCTGTTAACAAGGTTCTCATTTACTTAAGTACAAACACAGATATGTTAGAACCAGCGGATTACCTCCAGTTCCCTAGGGATTGTTTAGCCACTACCGGTTTAGAGCTTCCCAATATATATGGTTGGTCAATGCTTCTTAGGTATACTGGCCCGTGACAGGTGGGTCCTATTGTATTGAATAAACAGCAAGTGCACCGACGCTTTTTATTGATAAAACTTTTCAATGTTCTATATAGAGCACTGGCCAGAACACTGGCCAGAGCACTGGCCAGAACACTGGCCAGAGCACTGGCCAGAACACTGGCCAGAGCACTGGCCAGAGCACTGGCCAGAGCACTGGCCAGAGAAATAGAAAATATACAACTTAAGCTTAATGAATCATACAGGACCCAAGAAAGACTGGAAGAGCTTAAAGGTATAAATGAAACTGAAATAAATTATTTTCTTACGCCAAATGTAAAACAAAAATCATATCTATTATTGGGTTCCTTAAACGAGATGTGATACTGAAGACCCAATATAACTCAGCACTTAGTGAACCGTTAATTACACTAAAGGTGGACAATCTAATGATTTTTTCATAACACACTCAAAATTTGGTTAATTTAAGAATTTCTGAAAAAGAAATAAATGACATGCCCATGCACTCTGCAGTACTCTGCAGCACTCTGCAGCACTCTGCAGTACTCTGCAGCACTCTGCAGTACTCTGCAGCACTCTGCAGAGTGCTGCAGAGTGCTTCAGAGTACTGCAGTACTCTGAAGCACTCTGCAGCACTCTGCAGTACTCTGAAGCACTCTGCAGCACTCTGCAGCACTCTGCAGCACTCTGCAGTACTCTGCAGCACTCTGCAGCACTCTGCAGTACTCTGCAGCACTCTGCAGTACTCTGAAGCACTCTGCAGCACTCTGCAGTACTCTGAAGCACTCTGCAGCACTCTGCAGCACTCTGCAGCACTCTGCAGTACTCTGCAGCACTCTGCAGCACTCTGCAGCACTCTGCAGTACTCTGCAGCACTTTGCAGTACTCTGCAGCACTCTGCAGCACTTTGCAGTACTCTGCAGCACTCTGCAGTACTCTGCAGCACTCTGCAGTACTCTGCAGCACTCTGCAGCACTCTGCAGTACTCTGCAGTACTCTGCAGCACTCTGCAGCACTCTGCAGCACTCTGCAGTACTCTGCAGCACTCTGCAGCACTCTGCAGTACTCTGCAGTACTCTGCAGCACTCTGCAGTACTCTGCAGTACTCTGCAGCACTCTGCAGCACTCTGCAGCACTCTGCAGCACTCTGCAGCACTCTGCAGTACTCTGCAGCACTCTGCAGCACTCTGCAGCACTCTGCAGCACTCTGCAGCACTCTGCAGCACTCTGCAGTACTCTGCAGCACTCTGCAGTACTCTGCAGCACTCTGCAGCACTCTGCAGCACTCTGCATTACTCTGCAGCACTCTGCAGCACTCTGCAGTACTCTGCAGTACTCTGCAGCACTCTGCAGCACTCTGCAGCACTCTGCAGTACTCTGCAGCACTCTGCAGCACTCTGCAGTACTCTGCAGTACTCTGCAGCACTCTGCAGTACTCTGCAGTACTCTGCAGCACTCTGCAGCACTCTGCAGCACTCTGCAGCACTCTGCAGCACTCTGCAGCACTCTGCAGTACTCTGCAGCACTCTGCAGCACTCTGCAGCACTCTGCAGCAGGCCCAGACTCGTGGAACTCAGTATTCATCAAGAAATGCAAGAAACCCCTTTCACGTGCTTGAAATATTTTATGTAGAATGAGCATAGACACAGGAGCCATCTAACCATCATTAAAACAACAGATATAACCCCACTACAAAAGATATCAATAAAACAAATGTAAAAAAGTTACAGACCGAGAGAGCTAACGTTACACAGTGTACAAATCTTTGAATGGTTCTTAGAAGCAAGATCACCAATCACTTGGATACCCAGCAATTACACAACTAACGGCACCACGGGTTTAGAGCAGTTCGCTCCTGCCTCAGATGTAGTGTGATCAATGTGTAATAGCACACAAAATGGGTGATAAAGGAATAACAGGAAAAGTAGGTAGGTGGATCCATAACTTCTTATAAAATAGAACAAAAAGAGTAAAGTGAGAGGCGACTTAGAGTGAAAGGCTGTGTTCTACAAGGTACAGTATTCGCACCCATCATTTTCCTCGTATAAACCCTTGATTTGTATTCCCTAGAACGCAGGCGAGAGAGATACATGATAATATGCACTTAGAAAATCGTAGAGGGATTAGTACCAAACTTGCACATGAAAATCACTCCCTATGAAAACAAAATACTCAGCAGGCGAAGCAACATTCCCCCAATGAAAAAAAAGGGGCGCGACGAGTACACTGAGAGACAACACAATAAGTGTCTGGGGCCCAAGACTGTTCAACTGCCTCCCAGCAAACATAAGGGGAATTACCAATAGACCCCTGGCTGTCTTCAAGAAGGCACTGGACAGGCACCTAAAATCAGTACCTGACCAGCCGGACTGTGGTTCGTACATCAGTTTGCGTGCGGCCAGCAGTAACACCCTGTTTGATCAGACCCTGATCCACCACGAGGCCTGGTCTCAGACCGAGCCTCGGGGGCGTTGACCCCCGAAACCCTCTCCAGGTAAACTCCAGGTACCCTCATATCTAACAAATATATAAGCCACAGCACCGTGTCCTCCTTTGCTGATGATACCAGGAATTGGATGACAGTGTCAACCATTGAGGACACTGCATATCTCCAAGCGGACATTAACCAAGTCTTTCACTGGACCTCAGAAAACAATGCGAAGTTCAGTGAAGACGAATTTTAATTACTCCTCTTTGGAAAACTATACGAAATTATAAACTGGATCGGAATATTAAACAAATTCTATCCACACAATAATGCGAAAAACTAATGTGATGGACCTGGGAGTGGCATTGCCAGAGAACCTCACTTTCAAAGATCAAAACAATGTCTCCACCACGTCTGCTACGAAAATGTTAGGATGGATAATGAGAAACTTCAAAACTGGGGATGCCAAGCCAATGATGATTCTCTTTATATCTCTTTTTTTCTCTCTAGGCTGGAATACTGCTGTACATTAAGGGCACTTTTCAAGGCAGGCAAAACTGTAGACCTGAATAATTTATAGAAAACTCTTACTGCATGAATAATCACAATAAATCACCTAAACTACTAATAACGTTTCAATTCCCATGATCAGTAATCCTTGGAACGCAGGCGAGAAAAATACATGATAAAATACACTTGGAAAACCTTAGAGGGACTAGTTCTAAATCTGTACACGGAAATCACTCCCCACGATAGCAAAAGACTCGGCAGGCAGTGCAACATACCTCCAATAAAAAACAGCGGGGCAACAAGAATGCTAAGAAACAACACAATAAGGGGCAGGGGCCCAAGACTATTCAGCTGCCTCCCAGCATACATAAAGGGGATTACCAATAGACCCCTAGGTTTTTTCAAGAAGCAGCTGGACAGGCACCTAAAACACTGGTCTGCATTTGGAATGTTTTATTTTTATTCATGGTTGCGATCTTACATATTCTCGGGCTGCTGATTGTAAATATCTAAACCATTTTGCTCTATCACGTAAGGATTTTGAATAAAATACAAATTAATGATAAAAAATATGACTTTTTAATAAATTGTTACTTTATTGAAATTAGGCAAGTAATCATGGAACAGCACATTCTGTTAGTTTTAAGAACATATGAATTCCAAATCAACATGAATCAAATCAAATGATTTTACTAAAAAATATAATCCTAATGGTTAGCCTACATATTGAATCAAAGGAGGACCATTTTGATTTTCGCTTGTGCTGTGCATCGAGACCATTACGTTTCAATGACCAGCAGTAATCCGCCATCATGCTGACATTCCATTTGTCCTGGTATCAAGTTTCCATGGTGCAAATATCCTGATGGAACCGCTCTCCTTGTTCCTCATTGTAGTCCCCACAATTGTTGGGAAAAATAGTCAAGATGTGAGTGTAAAAAGTGCATCTTCACACTCATTCTAGACGCAAGTTGTTGGAAACTTGGATCCTTTTTTTCATATTCGGGGGGGGGGGGGGCGCCTGTTTCCCAGGAAGTTGTGGACAATCTGCTTGAATGAAAACCAGGCATCCACCTCGACACTTGCTAATGCTTCATCAAAATGCTTGTCCTTCATCAATTCCCGAACCTGAGGGCCAACAAAGATTCCTGCCTTTAGCTTGCCTTCACTTATACGAGGAAACTTTGACTCCAGGTACTTGAAAGCAGTTCCATTCTTGTTCAAGACCTTCACAAATTTTTTCATAAGCGCAAATTTGATGTGGAGTGGTGACAGCAGAATTTTCTTGGGGTCAACTAGTTTTCAAGTTGTGATTTCCGGGTAAGAAGCTGGTTTTTGGTGGCCAGTCTTTTTGTTCATAGTGCTGGCTGTCTGCCCTACTATCCCAAAGACACAGAAAACAGGGATACTTGGTGTATCCGCCTTGAAGACCTGGTAGGAGAACAATAATTTTTAAATCACCACAAATGAGAAAATTGTGATTCTGGTACTTAATTGCAGATATTAGTGTCTTCCTATTTGCGTAAGTTTCTGACATTTTGGACACTATGGCCAATTGGCACAGATGCAGCTGTGTTGCCATTGTAGAGAAGTACAGCCTTTAAACTTCTTTAAGAAGAATCAATGAAGAGTCTCCAATCATCTGCTTTGTATGACATCCCCATGTGTTCAATAATTTTAGAAATATTTGAACAGAAAACTAAAGATTCCTCTTTGTCAAAGAACTGAGTGAATTCCTCTTCACGATGGCGGTACCAAACGAATGTTGTTCCAGGAGCTAGAAGTCTGTGTTCCTTCAGTCTAGAGCCAAGTAACTGTGCACTTTCTTTTGGAAGGTTAAGGTCTCTCACCAAGTCATTGAGCTCAACTTGGTTGAAGGGTTTGGGATCGTCATTTGTTGGTGGTTCATAGTCTACTTCCATCTCCTTACAATCACTGGTATCAGACTCTGATGAAATTTGCCATGTCTCAGGTGGCACAGGTACAGGAATATCTTCAGAGTGTGGAACAGCCTTATTGCTGAAGGAATATTTGGGTATATTATGCGATCTTTAGTCTTATTGTTGAATCCAGCTACTTTAGTCATACAAAAGTAACAGTCATCATGGTGATTCATCTGCTCCCGCCATACCATTGGTACTCCAAAGGGAATACATTTAAGTTTTCCAACTGACCACATTTGGAGCTTACTGATGCAACTCTTGCAAGCTTTGTGTGGTGCAAATGGTTGTCCTGGTCTCCAAGTTTGCAGCCTAAATAAGCAAAGTAGCATCGCTTCAATAAAGGAGTAATGTTGCTCCGGGAATCTGAAGGTGTGAATTGCCCGCAGACATAGCAAAATATGTCTGGTGAATTTATGCAGCCTCTAGACATATTAATAATCTGAAAATAAAGAAAAAAATATAAGATTTAACATTTAATTCAATATAAGGTAAGCATTTTAATTGATAATATACCACTTTCTCATTTACTTATGTTATACGAAAAGAGAAAAGTAACGTTTCCGTATAACTTAACAACCTGATGTGATAGAGATGAATAAAAAACAATGAATAACTATTTTCCATATAAATACCGAAAAAGATACCATACAGTCAATAAAAAAAATCATACAGACCATTGAAATCAATTTCCGAACTACCGGGCTGTGATTCGCGCGACGGTTTGTGCGTGGCTAGTAGTAACAGCCTGGTTGATCAGACCCTGATTCACCGCGAGGTCTGGTCATGGACCGGGCACCTCCAGGTCTCTAGATAAGCTCTACATACAAAAATATCTTCACAATGATCAATATTTTCTGAAGTTATACTTTTTTCATCATTATTGTTAGCAGTACGCTGTAATTTTAAGGTTCTCCTCTATTTTTAAAGATAACAATCGTAGTAATTTAAATTACGTAACTATTTAGCTTCGTGTCTAAAACCAAACGAGTACCTGAGCCTCTAAATATAAAGATTTCGTGTATTATTCTCAGGGTTTGGTATTCCAATTTTCGTGTATTCAGGATCTAGAGTTTTATCTGAAACATTCACTTTCAGTAATTGGATTATTTTATATCTGTTTAATCTGATTACATTTTTTCAGTCTAATAAACTGCCATTATATGATACAATGCATAACTAATATAAATACTTTTATGCTTAGCAGTCAGCAGGACTGTTCTCATATTACGTTAAACAATGGAATATTATTCCAGTCATGGTTAAACTTATTTATAATCTCTAGAATTAAACAACAATGGAATGGACTATTGTTGCAAGATTGGTAAGTATTTCGTGTGTAAATGTACTTTTACATCTTAGGTAACCAAGTAACATAATCTTGCTAAAACTCACAAAACATAGCTTAATTTACCTAACCTATCCAAGAAAACAACGTATTTAAGGAGTGGGGGAGAGGGAATTTTCAGGTGATTTATAATATTTCTCATTTCACATATTCAGCATGAGTCACTCTTGATCGTAAACTTGTACCAACCTTCTTTCTCACACATATACTTCACATCAACTTGTACCAACTTTCTTTCTCACACATATACTTCACATCAACTTGTACCAACCTTCTTTCTCACTTGCACATACACTTCACATAAACCCTGGCAAATTGAAGTGCCCAGAAAACACTATTCATCACTAATATTTAATTGACAATCTGCAATTATTCAAAAATCCTCAGGTTTAGCGGAGTTTTATTATAATCCACAAAGGTATAAGAGGAATTTTTTTAACGTGGATAGAGGTATGGCTGACTAATGGGAAGCAGATAGTTTGCATATATAGTGACCAGTGTGCTTCCACAAGGATCAGCTTTATGCCAATGTTGTTCATAATTGACAGTAATAGGTGTGAGGCATGGGTTTTATATGTTGCAGCCAGGAGGATGCTGGAGGCAGTGATGATGTCGTGTTAAAGGGCAATGAGTGATGTGAATATTATACAGATAATTTGGAGTGTGGAAATTAAAAAGTGTAGGGGTTTTCAAAAGAATAATTTAGATAACTAAGTCTGGTTGGGTGGGTTTTTTTTCTAATTTCCCATAAGAAAATAAACTTTGCTATTGGTCTACTGGTCCAAGGGTCATAGGTACTGTTTGCTCGTATTGTTTATGTAACTTTCCAAAGTACTTCCATTAGTTTTACGTTCAAGGTCTATTTACCACAAGAATCAAGGCTGAGAGATTATATACAAAAATTCCAAGATAGTTCAACCTTAACCACGCTCTAGATTATTATTATCACCAAAGTTTTAGGAGACTCGCTAAAACCGGTAGGGTTTTACGGCGTCTAAAGGGCTCAGTGTAACGAGATTCGACTCGAAAAGAAAGAAGAAAAATCAAGACAGATTCCTTGGCTCAAGAGTCCCTCAGAAGCAAACTAAGAGTATTGTGAGTGCCTGGCTGTGAGCATTGTGAGTGTAAATAACGCAGCCTTCTGTGAAGCAGTGGTGCCACCCTTTTAACTGCTATTACTACCACTACTACTACAGGGAAGGGAAGGATGCAAGGGTACTGGGTAGCAAGAGAGAGAGGGATGATTATTTGGGCATGGAGTGCAGCGGGGCAGTGTATAGTGCATGGGGAGATGGTAGCAAGAGATTGAGGTAGAAAGGGCTGTGAGGAGTGCTAGAGTTATTATCACCAGAGTTTGTGCAGTAAATCAGTTGTTGTCAAAAAGTCAATGAGAGAGTCTGGGTTAAAGGAGAGTCCATCAGCAAGAAGGGAAGGTAAAGTAAGGGCATTACAGCGGTGACGACGTTGGAGGTAAATTCTGCGTGCTCGTTGATAGAGTGGGAAGTCCAACAGAATGTGGCTAACAGAAATTGGAACATGACAATTCGCACAGTGAAACAGGGCGCCTCACCATGAGATACCCGTGAGTAAGACGAGTGTGGCCGATGCGAAGGCGGGAGAGTGTAGTCTCCCAACCTCGACATTGACGACAAGAACACGGCCAGAAACCTATACTCTGTTTAATAGAATGAAGTTTGTTATGGAGCAGATCAGATCAACGTTGTTGCCAACGGGTGCAAAGGTGGGTAGCAATTACTGCAAAATAGTCTGTGAAACTGGGAGGTCATGTACTGCTGACCGCACAGCAGTGTCTGACTGTTCATTGCCCTGTACGTCAACATGACACTAGGGACCCAACAAAAAACAATATCTTTGTGCTTGCTAGAGTTATGGTGTAACCAAAGTAGGAGACGAAGAACCAGGGGATGAGGTGTATCACATTTTCTTATAGCCTGTAAAGCACTAAGGGAGTCTGAAACGACCACAAATGGTGACACAGGCATAGATAGATGCAATACGGATAAGGGCCAAGCGAATAGCATACAATTCAGCCATAAAAGTGCTAGCCAACGATAATAAATGCCCTTGCACGACGCTGTCCAAAAGCACCATTGCAAATTCGACGCCGTCAGAAGACTTGGAACCACAGGTGCACACTGCGATGGCATGAGAATGAGATCGGAAGTGGTTAAGAAAAAGAGAGCAAGAAGCCACCGTAGGCAGTTGGGCTTTCGCGTATGACAGTGGGAAAGAACAGACACGAACCGTCGGAACTTCCTAAGGGGGTAGGGAAAAGTGAGATGCTACATGAACATAGAAAGGTGGTAACTGAAGACGAGACAAGAGTGAATGCAGGCGAAGAGAAAAGGGATGGAGTAAACAGGGGCGACGAACAAATAAAGAGCGTCAATTAATATCAATGACTATCCTATATATGGAAGGATTGCGGAGGTCATGAGAGCAAACATAATAACGAAGGCAATGAGCATCACGGCGATCGGACAAGGATGGAATATTCGCCTCTGCATAGAGGCTCTCAACAGGTGAAGAGCGAAAAGCACCGAGGCATAAATGTAATCCCTGGTGATGGATGGGATTAAGACTAGAGAGAGTTGCAGGAGAGGCCACTGAATATATCTGGTTGCCATAATCGAGTTTTGATAAAATTAGGGCTGAATGTAGTCGAAGGAGAGTTCTACGATCAGCCCCATGAAAGATGAGCGAGGGTTAAGGAGGTTCAGCCGGCTATGACAAGTTGCCTTCAGAGAGGCAATGTGAGGTTTCCAGGATAACCTACAGTCAAACAGAAGTCCTAGAAACCTGACTGTATCACGTTTTGGGATATGCGAGCCATATAGGTACAATGGATGAACAGAGACGACAGAACGTCTAGTGAAAGTAATTTGGCGAGTTTTAGTACTAGAAAATTTAAACCCATGCGTGGTGGCCCAATTGGAAACACAGTTGACTGCATGCTGGAGAGAAACTGCAATGAGGTGACAGTCAGCGCCTGCACAAGTTACAGCAAAGTCATCAACATAAAGCAATGACCAAATATTGGATGGAAGAACGGAGTCCAGATCATTTATAGCAAGGAGAAAAAGCGTTGTGCTCAGAACACACCCCTGGGGGACACCTTCATCTTGGACAAAGTCAGGGGAAAGCATATTATTAATCCGAAAAAGGAAATGTCTTTCATTTAAGAAGTTCTTAAGGATAAATGGTAGATTGCCTCGGAGGCCTAAGGAGTGGGCCTGGGCCAAGATATATTACCTCCATGTAGTGTCATATGCCTTCTCAAGGTCAAAAAAGATGGCTATAACTGAGTAGTTATTGGTAAAGGCATTGCGGACATACGTATCTAAGCGCAGTAAGGGGTCAATGGTAGAACGGCCCTTACGAAAGCCATATTGACTAGTGGAGAGACTGTTGTGTGTCTCTAAATACCACATCAAATGTCTATTCACCAGACGTTCCATCACCTTGCAAACTACACTGGTAAGAACAATGAGACGGTAGTGGGAGGCATCATGTCCTGTAGTACCCGGTTTGTGGAAAGAGAGAACAATGGCAGATTTCCACAGCTGGGGAAGAACTCATTGTAACCAAATAAGATTAAAGAGGCGTAAGAGAACTGCAAGGACTGACTGATGTAAGCATACGAATATGAATGCCATCAGTCCCAGATGTGTTGCCTCCAGTTCTAGAAGTGTAAAAAACACATTATAAGATTCTTCTCTGATAGAACAAAAGTTCAAGAGCTCTAACTCTCTGGTAGACTTTGAGGAACAAAACGAGGGGCGTAGATGAAGCCCCTGAGATACGGACAAGATGATTACCAATTTCGGTGGCAACATCGAGAGAGTTTGCGATATCAACATCGGCAACCCGAAGAACAGGAGTCGGGTCGGGAGAGTAGTTACCACTCAGATTCTGTACTTTTTTGCAGACTACACTCATAGAGGAAGCAGAGGTGATGGTAGAAACCTAATCCCACCAGCAAGTGCGTTTAGAATCACAGATGACACGGCGAGCGACAGCTCGATTCTGCTTAAAATCAAGGAGTCTCTCTATGGTTCTATTGTACCTGTACCTGCCCCATGCAGCGCGTTGCAAACGTACTTTCCGAGCACAAGCAGAAGACCAAAGGCACGCACCTCTGAGAATGCCTTCCCGAGGTTTGGGTTATAGAATGTGAAAATGCGGTTAAAACTGAGCTCGAGAAGAAGTGTAAAAGCTCATCAATGGAGGACAAAGAAGGAACCTCACTAAAAGCAGTTAGATGAGAGTAAAGGTCACAATTTGCTTGGGCAAATTGCCAGCTTGGGCTATGAGGTAGTGGTGAATACGAAAGAGAAGAAAGAATGATTGGAAAATGATCGCTGTTATGCAAGTCTGGGAGGACAGACCAGGTGAAGTCTAGTACAGTTGAGGAAGAGCAGACCGAGAGATCGATGCAAGAGAGAGAATGAGTACGAGGATCAAAATGGGTGGGAGTATCAGTATTTAAAACATGGAGGAGGAGAGAAGCTGAAAAAGTCTCCAACTGAATGCTGCAGGAGTCATAGTGATATCCCCCCCCCTTCGAGGAAATGGTGGGCATTAAAATCGCCAAGTAACAGAAGTGGTGGCGGTAAGGAAGAAACCAGAAATGCAACATCTGGTATATATAATGCACGAGAAGGAGAGAGATACAAAGAACAGACTGTATACCACTTATTCAATTGGATTCAGGCTGTAGTGTAATGCAGCGAAGTATGAACAAAGAGCTGACGGTATGGAATACTGGTGCATATAAGAGCACTTTCATTAAAGGTTTCATTGGAAAAAGAATCTGATAAATATAATAAATCATGGCCCAAAATGGGATGGATAACAGCGGAGTGTAATTTGGGTTCTTGTAAACAAACACAAACAGGGGAAAACTAGGAGAGCAACACCTGAAGCTCACCCTGGTTACCTCTGACGCCGCAGATATTCCATTGTAAATAAGCCATGATTTGCAAAGAGAAAGATAGAAGAAATCTGAAGGTAAAGGTTAAAAAAGTAGGGTTAAAAAGGTTCACATGTGGAGGTAGCGGAAAACTTTTAAACAGGATTGGGATGCTGCGAAGAAAGAAGTTGTGCAGATGGAGAAGAGTGAAGAGGAGGAACAGGTGGTGGATCGGTGTCCATCAATGGTTTAGTCTCCTCAATATATTCTGAGATAGCTTCAAGTGTTTCAGAGGACAGGGACGTTGAATGTGGTATAATATTGGAGACGGAAGAAGAGGGTGAGTAAAGATCGGGGAGATGATGGACTGTACCAAAGTAGGGGAAGACGAATGGGTAGAGGGAACTAGAGAAGAAGCTTGGGAGGGGACAGGGAAGGAAGCGACCTGGGAGGGGGCAGAAGAGGAAGAAACTTGGGAGGAGACAGGGAAAGAAGGTACTTTACAAGGATGAGGATAAACCACCACACTCGTAACAGAGCCAGTTAGAGGTGAAGAACCAGGTACAGAGACTGGGAAGAAAAAATGAACAGGCTGCAGAAGGGAAGGTGGGGTGAAAGGAGATTTTAACAATGGGGATGTTTCGGACTTCGGAGGAGAGGGGCGATGGGGAGTAGGTGTTGTACGAGATCTTGTATACACAGAAACTTGCGAGTGAGAAGAGGAAGAGGTGAGAACAGAATGAGGTGCTAAGGTAAGAACCTCTGAGTCCAGGACAGCAAAAGAATTAGAGACAGGGGTGGCTGTGGACGGGGTGATCACAGAGGAGGCTGCAGAAGTTGGGACTCCAGAGGAGGGGGGACGTTTAGTAACTAGAGAATAAGAAATACGGGGAAGTTTTCCTTGGAGGCGTAGAAGAGAGACTGCCATAGCATATGGGAGGCCTTCTGCCTCTTTGAGACAATGGATTTTACGCTCATTTAAGTAAACTTGGCAACGGCAAGAGTAAGATGGGTGTGCCTCATGACAATTAAGGCAAGAGGGGGGTAAAGCACAAGACGTATTGGTATGATCGTCGGCACCACAGACTGGGCATTCAGCCATGGACCTGCAATATTTTGCTGGATGACCAAAATATACAGAGGATGGAAACTCACGGCAGTCAAAAGTTAAGCGAGCTACATCTCTGCCTGAGAGCAGGGAGGACATAAATGTCTACTTTGAGGATTGGGAGGTAAGTAAATTTATTCAGAAATACACAAATACAGTAACATAGATCATCATACATAGCAGCATATGTGAAGAGAACCTAGGATAATCCAAAAAAAAAGTCAGACACAGTGACTTATTTCCAATGGGATCCTTGGAGTTCTAGCTGTTCCAGAATGTCATCGCCACATGTCTGGAAATTCTGTTTGACAATGGTATGGGGCAGAATGACAGTACCACTACAAGAATTGAGGGAATGATGTTTTTCAATAGTTACAGGAATAGTATCAATAGTTGTAAGGAGAGAAAGATCGTGAGCTTGGTTAGCATTCTGGACAGTGATGATGCATGTAACACTCTTGAGAGCATGAAAGGATATATATCTACCCACACGGCGTAGAAGCGCCTTCCCAATACTATGGTCGGAAAGGTAGGCAGTAGAGGAAGTTGGTCGTAGAGTAAAAAACTTAGTCCAATGTGTATTATGAAACAGCGTGTAAAGGGAGTGCGTGACGTGTCTGAACAACCATAACCCTACTTAAGACCGGCTTTTCCATCACAACTGGTTTTTGTCTCATCAGACACTGCCGATGAATTAGACACATGCAACATCTGGGTATCTTTACTTGTGGACTTGTAGCGCCTACAAGTAAGGAATCCCAGATGTTGCACAGATGTCTTATTAAATGGTGTTACTCAACGGTAGTTGGCATATTGTACTGTAGTTATGTGAATTATTAATGTGAGAAATTACCTGCATGAGGTTTACAGGGTATTACCTGAATTATTACTTGCAAGTAATTTGGGCAAGGTAAGTGGGACTTAGTCACAGTAGGTCACAGAACTGTGACTCCCTCGATGCCCACTCCATAGCCACTCTCACAAAAATGTATACCTGAATTAAATTAATAAATATAATATTAAAACCAGCTACTCTGGTAGAATAAAATTGGGTGGACTGTATATTTTAGTTTACTTGCTGGTTCACAAAATATAACTATTAGTACAATACATATAATACAATGGTGTTATTAGAAAAGAAATTCCTATTACAAGTTACCATTTAATTACTGGATCATAATTATTATAGTTTGGAAACACACTAACGCTACCACAACAACTAGAATTTACGATGGCCAATGCAAAACTACTGTACATTATGGGTAAGCATCACTTAGCTAAGGTGTGTTCCGGGGAAGAATCGATGTCCTATTTTTCCGTTCTTGTTGCCGAATAGTAAGATTTTCCACACTATTTATCCCATTTCTACCAGCAGGAACGTGTTAGGAATTTCTAAATTACAGACTGAGTCTGATATACACCATTTGAACTTCGATCACACCTGATTACATTGCACAATTTTCCAGGAACCAGTGCTTGCAACTTGCAAATAGTGTAACCTTGTCCCTTGCCCACTTTGCAGCTGTTCTACACTCCTCCCCCTCACTCGAAATTTCTTGAAGGGTCAAATCAGCATCACATTTTAATATACAATTATTATATTATTCAAATTTACACATGATGAATTTAGAAAAAAAATCAAAATTTTCCACACTGTGGCCGGGGGATGGTCATTGATAAACGTCTAAATTAACTGAAATTATTTTTGTACTTCACTTTGCCTTACAAGTTTTACACATTTAAAATTATAAATATTAGAGAGCGGGCTTTGGTATGAAGATAGGATACATAATATATTCAAACAATTCAACATAATACTTATCTATACATTTAAATGCATCAACTAAATACAGTCCTAATTTATCTATTATTGAACCTTTTAAAATTTTTGCTTTTAATAACAATTTAATTAATTCCATTTCCATAGATTTCTTCTTGCACCTTCTGAATCCAGTATTTCAGAGGATGTGGAAATTTATATGAAATATTCATTTTGTTTATAAATTTTAACACTAGTAATTAGTTTGGGTAAGGAAGAATAACTGTTAATATCAATGGCTAATGAGGGACAAATTTATCATAAGTCAAATATCATGACAAGAAATCCGCTGGATTCTCATCACCAGGTGTATGATTAAATGTTAATGAATGTTGTCACAAACTCTTATATTTCTCTTGCACTTGATTTTAGACATGACAAGAGAAGTATAATTATTACATTGAATATAAGTAACTGTTCCATACGATAATTATGAAGCATCGTAAAAAATATGAAATATATTATCACCATCTTGACTTGCTACATTATGTGGGAATTCAAACAATGGTATTTTTACATAATCACCTATTAATTCTTCCCAAACTTTGCCCAAACTCCCATTACATTACTAGACTGGTCAACTGAAGTATTTATATATTTCACTTTATTTAATACCTCACTTTTACATGATAGTATTTTCTCTTCCAGTTCATAATATTGATTAATCGTATTTCTACTTACCATTTGATTACTGGATCATAATTATTATATTTTGGAAACACACTAACGCTACCACAACAGCTAGAATTTACGATGGCCAATGCAAAACTATTGTACATTATGGGTAAGCATCACTTAGCTAAGGTGTGTTCCTGGGAAGAATCGGTGTCCTCTATTTTTCTGTTTTTGCTGCAAAATTGTAAGGGTTATCCACACTATTTATCCCAGTTCTTCAGCGGGAACGTGTCAAAAATTTCAAAATTACAGATTGAGCTCAATATACACCACTTGAACTTTGACGATGCCTGGTTACATTGCACAATTTTTCAGGAACCAGTGCTTGCAAATTACAAATGTCCCTTGTCCGCTTTCGGCTGTTCCACATCCCCCACTCGAAATTTTTTGAAGGGTCAAATCAGCATCACATTTTAATATACAATTATTATATTATACAAATTTGCACATGCTGAATTTAGGAAAATTCAAAATTTTCCATAGTAGTCATAAAATCTTCAATATATTCGTTATAACTGGGGAGATTTCAACTCTTCTTCTTGGTTCGCCATTACTCTCCCAGCCCGGGCCTTTACCAAGTGGTGGCCCAGCCTTGGCTCCCTTTCTCAGGAGTATCTCAGACTAAAGTTTGTCATGGGAAGAGGAACAAGTACCTCCTCATCATTGGGACCAACTGTCCCCAGGCCTAGCCACATTCCCCGCCCTCACGGGGCTCGTAGGGAGAAGCTAGGCCTCTCTCTGGTCTTCCATCTTCCCCGCCCCAGGGGAGCTAATGGGAATGGCAGTCTTGTGAGCTGCAGGTGATAGCAAGCTCTGGCTCAGGCATCTACCCTGCCCTAGAAGGGCTGGGCATGGTGTCGATCGATTTCAGCTCTTGAAGTCCCTTATCAAAGATATATTTTAGTGCTAAAAGAGCATAGTCCAAAACATATATTTAATTTTTATTAGATAAGATATACAATTACCTCACAAGTGTTATACAAATTCTCACTTTTTTCCATTGATTTTTTTCTATCTCAGGAACAACCTTTCGACTGAGGCCATGACAAGTGTAGTGAAAATTGTTCAATCATTGTCTGTGAACACTCGAGCAGTATAGATTTTGACTTAAGATTAGTTGATGAACGACAATAGATGTAGACTTCAGGTGAAAATTTATAATCTTCAAAACCAAAAAAAATTACTTGATTCTGTAAAGCTACAAATACTTCGTAGAACTCTGGCAGAACATGAAGATATTGGAGAGAGCTGAGTGAGTAGGAGCTTCCCTGTACAAGATCCCCAAGTATCACTACGTGATTATGCTTCTTTCAAACGATGTATTATGCTGTTCAGTTACCTGGAGAGGGTTTCGGGGATCAACGCTCCCTCGGCTTGGTCTGAGACCAGGCCTCGTAGTGGATCAGGGTCTGATCAACCAAGCTGTTACTGCTGGCCGCACGCAAACTGACGTACGAACTACTGTCTGGCTGGTCAGGTACTGACTTTAGGTGCCTGTCCAGTGCCTTCTTGAAGACAACCAGAGGTCTATTGGTAATTCCCCTTATATATGCTGGGAGACAGTTGAACAGTCTTGGGCCCCTGACACTTATTGTGTTGCCTCTGAGTGTACTCATGGAGCCCCTAATTTTCATTGGGGGAATGTTGCATCTCTTGCCGAGTCTTTTGCTTTCATAGGGAGTGATTTTCATGTGCAAGTTTGGTACTAATCCCTCTAGGATTTTCCAAGTGTATATTATCATGTATATTATCAAGGGACTTCAACCGTTCCCAGTAATTTAGGTGCTTTATCTTACTTATGTGTGCCCTGAAAGTTCCTTGTACACTCTCCAGGTCAGCAATTTCGCAAGCCTTGAAGGGGGCAGTTAGTGTACAGCAGTATTCCAGCCTAGAGAGAACAAGCAATCTGAAGAGAATCATCATGGGCTTGGCGTCCCTAGTTTTGAAGGTTCTCATTACCCATCCTATCATTTTCCTAGCAGATGCGGTAGATACATTGTTGCGGTCTTTGAAGGTGAGATCCTCTGACATTATCACTCCCAGGTCCTTCACATTACTTTTCGCTCAATTGTATGGTTAGAATTTGTTGTGTCTCACTATACAGTTTTAATTTCCTCAAGTTTTCCATATCTGAGTAGTTGAAATTATTCTTCATTAAACTTAATATTGTTTTGAGTGGCCAATTTGAAGATTTGGTTGATGTCCATTGGAGTCTTGTGGTGTCTTCGATGAAAGACACCGCCTTGGCAAGTCGGGTGTCATCAACAAAGGAAGACACGGAGCTATGGTTTACATCTCTGTCTATGTCAGATATGAGGATGAGGAATAGGATGGGAGCGAGAACTGTGCCTTGTGGAACAGAGCTTTTCACCGTAGCTGCCTCAGACTATACTCTGTTTACTATTACTCTTTACGTTCTATTTGTTAGGAAGATGTAGATCCATCTACCAACTTTTCCTGTTATTCCTTTATCACGCATTTTCTGCGCTATTACACCATGGTCACACTCGTCGAAGGCTTTTGCAAAGTCTGTGTATACTACTTGTGCACTTTGTGAGTGAACACAGCCAGTGGAAGCTTACGTTGAGAGTGTGCATCATTGCAAAGATGCTCATTCATATGGCATATCTAAAGAAATGTAATGTAAAAAAGTATACAACGATTAAATAAACCCATGGCAATTAAGTCTTAAAACTTTGAGGCCAGAGCATTAACCACTCGGCCAGCTGTGAGTTATGACTAACTTGCCATGGCCCCACCCGTTCCTTGACTTGTTTGCAATAATTTTATGATTTCGTGAATCAAATGAATAATGTCTTCAGAAGTGAAAAAAACCTTTATGGTGTGGTTAAAACAATATCAGACTCCCAGCGTTACTTCAAGAAAGGGTGTTAAAGAGGAAGATATGACATCGGGAAAAATTCCTGAAAAGGCTATTAGAAAATGAACATGGAATATCGGCCTGTATTAAAGAATCCTGTCTTCAAGAGACAGTCACGGTGTATGTCTTTGCAAGCAGTTAACTCTGCTCTGCTTTCACATGCAGAAGAAAGTTTCAACACAAATTCATATATGGAAACTCACTATCAAGCTTGTAAATTACTCTGGAAACCATCCTGATAGATGAGAAGTGGAGATTTATAGGTTTCAGTAGCATGACAAAGTTACACAGGTAAAACCTTAGCATTTAGCCATTTTTTTAATACTGTATAACTGGGTAAAGACTATTTCATGGCTTGCAGGATGAAAATCAGTTATGGAACTACAAGACAGCTAGCTGCTTTGTTGCAAAATTTCATGTTTGACAACTAATAGAATGAAAAGCATCACATGGTACCTTAGTTTCAGTAAAGTCAAGACACACAGGTGAACTTCAACTTCAGGTTCTTGTTGCACTGACAATACATACTGTAACTATGAGGAAATTCTAATGATGTTCTTTTCCACATACCTGGAGTATACCTGGAGAGGATTCCGGGGGTCAACGCCCCCTCGGCCCGGTCTGGGACGAGGCCTCATGGTGGATCAGGGCCTGATCAATCAGGCTGTTACTGTTGGCCGCACGCAAACAAACGTACGAGCCTCAGCCCGGCTGGTCAGGTACCGACTTTAGGTGCCTGTCCAGTGCCTGCTTGAAGACAGCCAGTTGTCTATTGGTAATCCCCCTTATGTATGCTGGGAGGCAGTTGAACAGCCTTGGGCCCCTGACACTTATTGTGTTGTCTCTTATCGTGCTAGTGGCACCCCTGCTTTTCATTGGGAATATGTTGCATCGTCTGCCGAGTCCTTTGCATTCATAGGGAGTGATTTTCGTGTGCAAGTTTGGTACTAATCCCTCTAGGATTTTCCAAGTGTATATAACTATGTATCTCTCCCGCCTGCATTCTAGGGAGTACAGGTTTGAGGAACTTCAAGTGTTCCCAGTAATAGAGGTGTTTTATCGCAGTTATATGTGCCGCCTTGAAAGGTGCTGTTAGTGTGCAGCAATATTCCAGCCTAGATAGAACAAGCGACCTGAAGAGTGTCATCATGGGCTTGGCATCCCTAGTTTTGAAGGTTCTCATTATCCATCCTGTCATTTTTCTAGCAGATGTGATTGATGCAATGTTATGGTCCTTGAAGGTGAGATCCTCTGACATGACCACTCCCAGGTCTTTTACATTAGTTTTTCGCTCTATTGTGTGGTTGGAATTTGTTTTATACTCCGATGTAGTTTTAATTTCCTCACGTTTTCCATATCGGAGTAATTGAAATTTCTCATCACTGAATTTCATATTGTTTTCTGCAGCCCATTTAAAGATTTGGTTGATGTCTGCTTGGAGTCTTGCAGTGTCTTCAATGGTGGACACTGTCATACAAATTCGGGTGTCATCTGCAAAAGAAGGCACGGCGCTGTGGCTAATATCCCTGTCTATGTCAGATATGAGGATGAGGAACAAGTCAGATATGAGGATGAGGAACAAGAGTACTGTGATGACTGTTTATCAAGAATGTCATCAAACATGTTGAATTATTAACTAGAGAAACTATTTGACCGATATCATATCCTACAACAAGACAAAGCTCCTAAATTACAGCTTTTAAGGAATCTGATGAGAACAAAAACACTAAAGACATTCCACCTTTGAAAGAATCAGACACGCTCTTCATGTCTGCGCAAAACTGCAAGTATGGGAAATTCATTTACACTGAAGAAATACGATCAGAGAATCTGCGAGCAGAACGAATGACAATGCTATGGTTGCAGGCTGTGTGTGTTCCAACAGGGATGCTTTCAGTGCTTTGTTGCAAATAACTCGCATGTGTATTCAACGAGTCATAGCAGCTACTCCAACAGATTGTTCAATTCAATTGATTTTCTTGACATCTGGAAAATTTAACAAAATGTATTTGTGGAGTAAATTCAACTTGTACTGTGACATTAGATGAGAACCTCTATAGTCTAGTGCAGCAATTAATAAAATCTTAACATTGTTTTCGTGATAGATTTCTTTTACAAAACATATGTATAGGGGGGCAATGTAGCAGATGTTGCAAATGAATGGAATAGGAGGTAGGTTACTGAAAGCAGTGAAGAGTTTTTACTAGGATAGTGAGGCTCAGGTTAGAGTAGGTAGGAGAGAGGGAAATTATTTCCCAGTAAGAGTAGGCCTTAGACTAGCATGTGTGATGTCACCGTGGTTGTTCAATATATTTATAGATGGGGTTGTAAGAGAAGTGAATGCTCGGGTGTTGGCAAGAGGTGTGGGGTTAAAAGATAAAGAAACTCTTTGCTGATGACACTGTGCTTTTGGGAGATTCTGAAGAGAAGTTGCAGACGTTGAATGATGAGTTTGGTAGGGTATGCAAAAGAAGAAAATTAAAACTGAATATAATAAAGAGTAAGGTGATGAGGATAACAAAAAAAATAGGTGACAAATGATTGGATGTCAGATTGGAGGGAGAGAGTATAGAGGAGGTGCTTCCTTGGAAGCAAAGAGGGAAATGTATGAGAGTATAGTTATACCAACGCTCTTGTATGGGTGTGAAACATGGGTGGTGAATGTTGCAACAAGGAGAAGGCTGGAGGCAGTGATGTCATATCTGAGGGCAATGTGTGTTGTGAATATAATGCAGAGAATTCGTATTTTGGAAATTAGGAGGAGATGCAGGATTATCAAAACTATTATCCAGAGGGCTGAATAGAGATTGTTGAGGTGGTTCGGACATGTAGAGAGGAAGGAACAAAATAGAATGACTTCGAGAGTGTATAAATCTGTAGTGGAGAACGGCGGGGTAGAGGTAGGCCTATGCTAGGTTGGAGGGAGGGGGCAAAGAAGGTTTTGTGTGCGAGAAGCTTTGACTTCCAGCAAGCGTGCGTGAGCGTGTTAGATAGGAGCAAATGGAGACAAATGGTTTTTTAGGACTTGACGTGCTGTTGGAGTGTGAGCAAGGTAAAATTTTGAAGGGATTCAGGGAAACCGGCAGGCCGGACTTGAGTCCTGGAGATGGAAAGTACAGTGTCTGCACTCTGAAGGAGGGGTGTTAATGTTGCAGTTTTATAACTGTAGTGTAAAGCACCCCTCTGGCAAGACAGTGATGGAGTGAATGATGAAAATTTTTCGTTTTCGGGTCACCCTGCCTTGGTGGGAGACGGCCAATGTGTTAATAAAAAATAAAATATGTATAGCAATACTTCGTGATATTGGAACTTGTAATGGTGAATATGGTCTTCCAGAAACGAGGAATGTCTGACAGTGAGAGAACAGTTAGACAAATCTTCACAGACAAATATATTCGCTGTGCAGAAGCTGACAAACGAACACTGGTTTTACAATGTGACTGCTACGTGTAAGTGTTCTTAAAGAAGCTTTCATATGAATAAATTCTTAATAAGGTTAAATAATTACAAAGTGTTTCAAAAGATGCAATACTCAAGAACAACTGGCAATTATCAAGAAATGTAACATCTCGGTAAAAAAAAAAATGAAGTAATTTGATAATGTTAAAGAAGAGTCTAGCCCAATAATTATAATGATTTGAGGAATACATGACAATTATGAAATCTTCTTTAAAGTAATAAGGCCTAAAAGAAGTGATAATTGGAAAACACTCAAGTCATCAGTGGAAGCAATAACTGCGTACTTCTTTACTTTAAATTTTAAACTGATTAAGTAATTAATACTGATTAAGTAATTAATACTGATTAAGTAATTAAATAGTTATAACTGACCATAATTTTTAAAGGGTTGGACCGGTAAGCCAGCGGAAGGACTCGGTCAGATAACCAAAAGCTCCAACGGCGGGTCATCATCTGACTAAGACCCGCGTCAGGAAACACTGGTCCTGTTTCCTAACTAACCTTACCTAACCTAACCTTTAAATTTAAAAAATTGCTCTGGGATGATGTCTTACTATCTTACAGTAATGAAAACTTTAAAGGTATCTGATCCTGCAGTATGGAGAGAACTTGTAGAACAAAGTTGAGAATGTGGAAAATATATCATACTGTGTTCCTGGAACCGAGAAGAACTTGAACATTACAACAGTTCTACCTGGAGTCTACCTGGAGAGAATTCCAGGGGTCAACGCCCCCGCGGCCCGGTCCGTGACCAGGCCTCCTGTTGGACCAGAGCCTGATCAACCAGGCTGTTATTGCTGGCCGCACGCAGTCCAACGTACGAACCACAGCCCAGCTGGTCAGGTACCGACTTTAGGTGCCTGTCCAGTGCCTGCTTGAAGACAGCCAGGGGTTTGTTGGCAATCCCCCTGATGTATGCTGGGAGGCAGTTGAACAATCTTGGGTCCCTGACACTTATTGTGTTGTCCCTCAACGTGCTAGTGGCACCCTTGCTCTTCATTGGGGAGATGTTACATCGCCTGCCGAGTCTTTTGCTTTCGTACGGAGTGATTTTTGTGTGCAAGTTTGGTACTAAGCCCTCGAGAATTTTCCATGTGTATATAATAATGTATCTCTCACGCCTGCGTTCTAGAGAGTACAGGTTTAGGAACTTCAAGCGTTCCCAGTAGTTGAGGTGGTTTATCGCACTTATGCGTGCGGTGAAGGTTCTCTGCACATTTTCAAGGTCAGCAATTTCACCCGCCTTGAAAGGTGCAGTTAGTGTGCAGCAATATTCTAGCCTAGATAGAACAAGCGATCTGTAAAGTGTCAACATGGGCTTGGCATCCCTGGTTTTGAAGGTTCTCATTATCCATCCTGTCATTTTTCGAGCAGATGCAATTGCTACTTTGTTATGGTCTTGAAGGTGAGATCCTCTGACATGATCACTCCCAGGTCTTTGACATTAGTTTTTCGCTGTATTGTGTGGTTGGAATTAGTTTTGTACTCCGATGAGATTTTAATTTCTTCACGTTTTCCGTATCTGAGTAATTGAAATTTCTCATCATTGAACTTCATATTGTTTTCTGCAGCCCATTTAAAGATTTGGTTTATGTCTGCTTGGAGTCTAGCCGTGTCTTCAACGGTGGACACTGTCATACAGATTCGGGTGTCATCTGCAAAGGAAGACACAGCACTGTGGCTTATATCCCTGTCAATATCTGATATGAGGATGAGGAATAGGATGGGAGCAAGTACTGTGCCTTGTGGAACAGAGCTTTTCACAGTAGCTGCCTCAGACTTTACTCTGTTGACTACTACTCTTTGTGTTCTACATGTTAGGAAATTATAGATCCATCTACCAACTTTTCCTGTTATTCCTTTATCACGCATTGTGTGTGCTATTACACCATGGTCACACTTGTCAAAGGCTTTTGCAAAATCTGTGTATATAACATCTGCATTCTGTTTATCTTCTAGAGCATCCAGGACATTGTCGTAGTGGTCCAGTAGTTGGGACAGACAGGAGCGGCCTGCTCTAAACCCATGCTGTCCTGGGTTGTGCAATTGGTGGGTATCAAGATGGGTGGCGATCTTGCTTCTTAGAACCCTTTCAAAGATTTTTATGATATGGGACGTTAGTGCAATTGGTCTGTAGTTCTTTGCTATTGCTTTACTGCCCCCTTTGTGGAGCGGGGCTATGTCTGTTGTTTTTAGTAGCTGCGGGACGATCCCAGTGTCCATGCTTCCTCTCCATAAGATGTTAAAAGCATGTGATAGGGGCTTCTTGCAGTTCTTGATGAACACGGAGTTCCATGAGTCTGGGTCTGGAGCAGAGTGCATGGGCATGTCATTTATTGCCTTTTCGAAGTCATTTGGCGTCGTGGTGATGTCAGAAAGGCATGCGTCTGTCAAATTCCGTGGCACTCTCATAAAAAATTCATTTAGGTTTTCGATTTTCAGTCTGGTTAGTGGCTCGCTAAAAACTGAGTCATACTGGGACTTAAGTAACTCACTCATTTCCTTGCTGTCATCTGTGTAGGACCCATCCCGTTTAAGTAGGGGCCCAATACTGGTTGTTGTTCTCGACTTTGATTTTGCATAGGAAAAGAAATACTTTGGGTTTCTTTCATTTTCATTTATGGCTTTTTGTTCTTCCCGTGTCTCTTGATTCCTTTAAGATTCCTTTAGTTTTAATTCAATGCTTGCTATTTCTCTGACTAGTGTCTCCCTACGTATTTCAGAGATATTGGCCTCCTGTAGCCGCTCCGTTATTCTTTGCCTTCGCCTGTATAGGGAGCGCCTCTCTCTTTCTAGTTTACATCTTCTCCTCCTTTTCCTTAAGGGAATTTGCCTTGAGCAAACCTCGAGTACCACAGAGTTAATTTGTTCTAGACATAGGTTGGGATCCGTGATGCTTAGGCAATCATCCCAGTTTATATCATTTAAGACTTGGTTTACTTGGTCCCACCTTATGTTTTTGTTCTGGAGGTTACTGGAGATTTATAACAGAACACTCTATGGCACTTGAACACTTTTTATTATCAACGACAGTACTTAACCATATATCTGAAGAGACGTTAAGCATGTCAAGAAGTATGAGCAAGAAGTATCAGTCATCAAAGCTCTAAAAATACAGTAACAGCGAAATTATTCTAATAAACAAAGCAAGAATTGATTTGAAACAGATAACAAATCCATTTTCAAGTGATGGACTGATTTTATTAACAGTTAAACAAAGACATTTTTTAGTGAATGTTAAAAATGATGTTGGTTAATAATAATAATTATAACAATAATAATTATTAAAATAATTATATATTGTAAAACAGTTTCAGGTTTCTGTTTCACAGTCACCTGGCAGGACGGTAGTACCTCCCTGGGTGGTTGCTGTCTACCAACCTACTACCTACTACCTACCTACCTGGTAGGATTGCTGGTGTCTTTTTTCTGTCTCATAAACACGCTGGATAACAGGTATATCTAGCTACTTCTACTTACACTTTAGGTCACACTACACTGGCATACACATGCATATATATACATACACACATCTAGGTTTTTCTTCTTTTTCTTAATAGCTCTTGTTCTTTTTATTTTCTCTATTGTCCATGGGGAAGTGGAAAAGAATCTTTCCTCCGTAAGCCATGCGTGTCGTATGAGGCGACTAAGATGCCGGGAGCAATGGGCTAGTAACCCCTTCTCCTGTACAAATCTACTAAAAACGAGAAGAAGAAAAACTTTATAAAATTGGGTTGTCTGAATGTGCGTGGATGTAGTGCGGATGATAAGAAAGAGATGATTGCCGATGTTATGAATGAAAAGAAGTTGGATGTCCTGGCCCTAAGCGAAACAAAGCTGAAGGGGGTAGGCGAGTTTCAGTGGGGAGAAATAAATGGGATTAAGTCAGAGTATCTGAGAGAGTTAGAGCTAAGGAAGGGTAGCAATAATGTTGAAGGATCAGTTATGGAAGGAAAAGAGGGAATATAAATGTGTAAATTCAAGGATTATGTGGATTAAAATAAGGGTCGGATGCGAAAAGTGGGTCATAATAAGCGTGTATGCACCTGGAGAAGAGAGGAGTGTAGAGGAGAGAGAGAGATTTTGGGAGATGTTAAGCGAATGTATAGGAACTTTTGAACCAAATGAGAGAGTAATTGTGGTAGGGGACCTAAATGCTAAAGTGGGAGAAACATGCAGAGAGGGTGTAGTAGGTAAGTTTGGGGTGCCAGGTGTAAATGATAATGGGAGCCCTTTGATTGAACTTTGTATAGAAAGGGGTTTAGTTATAGGTAATACATATTTTAAGAAAAAGAGGATAAATAAGTATACAAGATATGATGTAGGGCGAAATGACAGTAGTTTTTTGGGACTATGTATTGGTAGATAAAAGACTGTTGAGTAGACTTCAGGATGTACATGTTTATAGAGGGGCTACAGATATATCAGATCACTTTTTAGTTATAGCTACAGTGGGAGTAAAAGGTAGATGGGATACAAGGAAAATAGAATCAGTAAGTAAAAGAGAGGTGAAGGTTTATAAACTAAAAGAGGAGGCAGTTGGGGTAAGATATAAACAACTATTGGAGGATAGATGGGCTAGTGAGAGTGTAGGCAATGGGGTCGAAAATGTATGGGGTAGATTTAAAATGTAGTGTTAGAGTGTTCAGCAGAGTTTGTGGTTACAGGCGAGTGGGTGCGGAGGGAAGAGGAGCGATTGGTGGAATGATGATGTAAAGAGAGTAGTAAGGGAGAAAAAGTTAGCATATGAGAGGTTTTTACAAAGTAGAAGTGATGCAAGGAGGGAAGAGTATATGGAGAGAAAAAGAGAGGTTAAAAGAGTGGTGAAGCAATGTAAAAAGAGAGCAGATGAGAGAGTGGGTGAGATGTTATCAGCAAATTTTGTTGAAAATAAGAAAAAGTTTTGGAATGAGATTAATAAGTTGAGGAAGCCTAGAGAACAAATGGATTTGACAGTTAAAAATAGGAGAGGAGAGTTATTAAATGGAGAGTTAGAGGTATCGGGAAGATGGAGAGAATATTTTGAGGATTTGTTAAATGTTGATGAAGACAGGGAAGCTGTGATTTCGTGTGTAGGGCAAGGAGGAATAACATCTTGTAGGAGTGTGGAAGAGCCAGTTGTGGGTGTAGGGAAGTTCGTGAGGCAGTGGGTAGAATGAAAGGGGGTAAGGCAGCTGGGATTGATGGGATAAAGATAGAAATGTTAAAAGCAGGTGGGGATATAATTTTGGAGTGGTTGGTGCTATTATTTAATAAATGTATGGAAGAGGGTAAGGTACCTAGGGATTGGCAGAGAGCGTGTATTGTTCCTTTGTATAAAGGCAAAGGGGACAAAAGAGAGTGCAAAAATTATAGGGGAATAAGTCTGTTGAGTGTACCTGGTAAAGTGTATGGTAGAGTTATTATTGAAAGAATTAAGAGTAAAACAGAAAGCAGGATAGCAGATGAACAAGGGGGCTTTAGGAAAGGTAGGGGTGTGTAGACCAAGTGTTTACAGTGAAACATATAGGTGAACAGTATTTGGATAAGGGTAAAGATGTTTTTGTGGCATTTATGGGAAATTTTGGAAAAGGCGTATGATAGGGTAGATAGGGGGCAATGTGGCAGATGTTGCAGGTGTATGGAATAGGAGGAAGGTTACTGAAAGCAGTGAAGAGTTTTTATGAGGATAGTGAGGCTCAGGTTAGAGTGTGTAGGAGGGAAGGGACTATTTCCCAGTAAAAGTGGGCCTTAGACAAGGATGTGTGATGTCACCGTGGTTGTTCAATATATTTATAGATGGGGTTGTAAAAAGGAAGCAGTCTTGGCAAGAGGTGTTGGGCTAAAAGATAAAGAAGCAAATACAAAGTGGGAGTTGTCACAGTTGCTTTTGCTGATGACACTGTGCTTTTGGGAGATTCTGAAGAGAAGCTGCAGAGGTTGGTGGATGAATTTGGTAGGTGTGTAAAAGAAGAAAATTGAAAGTGAATATAGGAAAGAGTAAGGTGATGAGGATAACAAAAAGAATAGGTGACGAAAGATTGGGTATCAGATTGGAGGGAGAGAGTATGGAGGAGGTGAATGTATTCAGATATTTGGGAGTGGACATGTCGGCGGATGGGTCTATGAAGGATGAGGTGAATCATAGAATTGATGAGGGGAAAAGGGTGAGTGGAGCACTTCGAGTCTGTGGAGACAAAGAACCTTGTCCATGGAAGTAAAGAGGGGAATGTATGAGAGTATAGTTATACCAACGCTCTTATATGGGTGTGAAGCATGGGTGATGAATGTTGCAACGAGGAGAAGGCTGGAGGCAGTGGAGATGTCATGTCTGAGGTCAATGTGTGGTGTGAATATAATGCAGAGAATTCGGAGTTTGGAAATTAGGGGGAGGTGCGGATTACCAAAACGATTGTCCAGAGAGCTGAGGAGGGGTTGTTGAGGTGGTTTGGACATGTAGAGAGAATGGAACGAGACAGAGTGACTTCGAGAGTGTATAAATCTGTAGTGGAGGGAAGGCGGGGTAGGGGTCGGCCTAGGAAAGGTTGGAGGGAGGGGTAAAGGAAGTTTTGTGTGCGAGGGGCTTGGACTTCCAGCAAGCATGTGTGAGCGTATTTGATAGGAGTGAATGGAGGCATATGGTTTTAATACTTGACGTGCTGTTGGAGTGGAGCAAAGTAACATTTATGAAGGGATTCAGGGAAACCGGCAAGCCGGACTTGAGTTCTGGAGATGGGAAGTACAGTGCCGGCACTCTGAATGAGGGGTGTTAATGTTGCAGTTTTATAACTGTAGTGTAAAGCACCCTTCTGGCAAGACAGTGATGGAGTGAATGATGATGAAAGTTTTTCTTTTTCGGGCCACCCTGCCTTGGTGGGAATCGGCCGATGTGTTAATAAAAAATAATAATAATTATATATTCTTTCAGTTGTATCTACAATGAGAGTAAAGATCGACGGAATATAAAGAAAATGGGGTCAGCAAGTAAGAGAGAGTTGAAAGTTTATAAACTAAAGAAGAAGGAAGTTAAGGCAAGATATTATAAACCAATGGTAGAAAGATGGTTCAGTGAGAGTATAGGTAATGACGAGGTTCAAGAGATATGGAGTAGATTTAAAAATGCAGTGTTAGGATGTTCAGCAGAAGTTTGTGGATAAAGGAGGGTATTAAGAGGAAACAATACCAAATGAGAGGTTTTTATTAAGCAATTGTGATAAGGATGGTGCAGTATATGGAGGGTAAAAGAGAGGAGACTGGTAAATGAATGTAAAAGGAAAGCAATTGAAAGAGTGGATGAAGTGGGTTTTGTGGGATCAAGACAGAAATGTTTAGAGTAGGTGAGGATATGGTGTCGAAGTTGTTAACTCTAATATTCAATAAATGTATGAGCCTGGCAGAGAGCGTGCATAGTTCCTTTGTATAATGGGAAAGGGAACAAGAGATAATGCAAGAATTATAGAGAAATAACCCTACTGACTATACCTGATAAGGTGAATAGTAGAGTTAATATTGAAAGATTTAAAGGAACGACGAAAAATAAGATCGCAGACGAACAAAGAGGTTTAAAGACGTGTAGAGGATGTGTAGACTAAGGGTTTACATTGAAACATAAGCGAACAGTATTTAGATAAGAGTAGGGAAGTTTCAGTTGTATTTATGGATTTGGGAAAGACATATGATAGGGAAGCAATGAGGCAGAAGACAAGTGATAGGGTAGACAGGGATGCAATGAGGCAGATGTTGCAAGTGTATGGAACAGGTGGTAGGTTGCTGAAACTAGTTAAGAGATTTATGTGGATAAAGAGGCTCGGGTTGGGGTATGAAGGAGAGAGAGAGAGATTATTTACCAGTAAAAATAGGACTTGTCTAGGGATGCGTGTTGTCACCATGGTTGTTTAATATATTTTAAGAAGGGGATGTTACAGAAGTGAATGCTGGAGTGTGGGGTAGAGAGGTGTGATTTTAAGATAAAGAATCTAATACAAAGTGGGAGTTGTCACAATTTCTTTTTGCCTATGACACGGTGCTTTTGGAAGATCCTGAAGATTAGTTGCGAACGTTTGTGGAAGAATTTGTGAGGGTGTTTCAAATGGGCATTTTTTTTTTCAATAAGAAAGAAAAAAGAGAACACACAGTCCTAAACTAAATCAAACATTCTACTAAGAAATAACCAGCTTTGAAACCAATCTAAAGAGGAACTCTCTTGTTACCTTAGAGAGATAAATATACTAAAATACACCAGCATATTTACTTTGAGACCAGGCAAAATTTAAATTAGCAAGTGATCATATTTTAAAAGTGAAACTAATTTGATGAGGGACTCAGAAATTATGCCTTGAAAATCAGTATTTCAAATTTGTCAGTTTTTCTAAAAAAAAAAAAATGGCAAATTGGGACGAACACTGGTGAACATGAATCTATTCTTTTTACTAAGCAAGATTTACCAGCGTTTGAGGTTTAAGTAACTATGTATGCAAGCAATTAATATTTATTTAATGAACATTATTATAGATTGAACCCAATATAAACCAATAAAGTCAAACAATCTGAATTATTTCTGATCAGAAAAAATGTTTTTCAGTTATTTCACAGAAAGCAATTTGGCTGAAAAGAAAAGGTATATTAAAACTTCGAAAGCTCAAAGCAAGGCAGAGCTTACATTGAGGAAACCCACACCAACACTAAAAGTTTAAAGCCGAACAGAAGAGGCATTCTCATGATATTGCAGGTAAACCACCAACTTGCACCTACATTGCCCAAAGTCGAGAATTTTTTTCATCTATTACAAATTAATCAATTACTAAAAATTGATAATGTTTACAATTGTTGTATTTTTACCAATGGAAAGCGTAAAACTAGTAGGGGTTATACAGTGCCTGTGGAATGTGATACATTCAGATTAGATTCAAGGTATGTGAGAATAAGTCCCGTTCCTTGGATCAAGAGCCCCCTCACCAGTATCAATTCAAATTAATGCAATAATGTAAAATAATATTAAACCGTTTTGATATTAAAAGTTAATAAGTGAGACAATTGTGTAACATTTGGGAATCTTTGTAAAGTTGTATCATTTATCAATTTATCGGTTTTCTAAACCATTTTATAGTTTTTTTTCATATTTCTTATTTATATTAATTCTATTTCAAATTATCTTCAATCAAATAAGAACAAAATATTTCATTTCTATTTTTTCAGAAAATCGAATTTGATAAAATTCCTTTAAAATACAAATTAACATCCATACTGATCACCTCCAGTACAGAAACACTGACAAAATTCATCAGTGTTTAGGGTCTAAAACCAATCAGACGAAGCTTTCTCTACTTATTACATGGCAAACAGATTATTTAATAAAACTATGGAATTAAAATTTACACATCTCAAACTGGGTACCAAACTCACTCTTAATTAAGCCCCAAAATTTTTTTCATCTATTAAAATTAATAAATTAAAAAAATTGATTTTTAAATTGTTGTTTTTTTACCAATGGAAAGGAAAACTAGTAGGTTATATAGGCCGGGAATTAAACATTCAGATTAGTTTCAAGGTATGTGAGAAAAAGTCCCCCCCTTTGGGGTAACCCCCCACCAGATCAACAAATTAATGCAATAATGAAAAATAATATTAAACCGTTTTGATATTAAATTAATAATGAGACAATTTGGAAATTTGGGGAATCTTTTTGTTTTATCATTTATCAATTTATC
>WNWK01005028.1:115000-128257 GCA_009830355.1 Cherax destructor | reverse complement strand
AAAACCAGGTACTACGGGACGTGATTCCTCTCACTACCATCCCATCGCTCTTACCAGTGCAGTTTGCAAGGTGATGGAACGTCTAGTTAATAGACGTTTGATGTGGTATTTAGAGACTCACAATAGTCTCTCCCCTAGTCAATATGGCTTCTGTAAGGGCCGTTCTGCCATTGACCCCTTGCTGCGCTTGGATACGTATATTCGTAATGCCTTTGCGAATAACCATTCGGTTATCGCTATCTTTTGCGACCTTGAGAAGGCTTATGACACAACTTGGAGATATAATATCTTGGCCCAGGCCCACTCCTTAGGCCTCCGAGGCAACCTACCATTCTTTCATAAGGCCTTCTTAACTGACAGACATTTCCGGGTCCGGGTTAGTAATGAACTCTCCCCGGAATTTGTCCAAGCTGAACGTGTCCCCCAGGGATGTGTTCTGAGCACAACACTCTTTCTGCTTTCTATAAATAATCTGGCATCTGTTCTCCCATCCAATATTTGGTCATCGCTCTATGTGGATGACTTTGCTATAGCTTGTGCAGGTGCTGACTGTCACCTCATTGCAGTTTCCCTCCAGCATGCCATCAACCGGGTTTCTGATTGGGCCACCACTCACGGGTTTAAATTTTCTAGTGGCAAAACTCATCAAATTACGTTTACTAGACGTTCAGTGGTCTCTGATCATCCATTGTACCTATACGGCTCACGTATCCCAGAACGTGATACAGTCAGGTTTCTCGGCCTCCTGTTTGACCGTCGATTGTCCTGGAAACCTCACATTACCTCTCTGAAGGCAACTTGTCACACCAGGCTGAACCTTCTTAAAACCCTCGCACATCTTTCATGGGGGGCTGATCGTAGAACTCTCCTTCACCTATATTCAGCCTTAATTTTGTCGAAACTCGATTATGGTGACCAGATATATTCGGCGGCTTCCTCTGCTACTCTTTCCATCCTTAATCCCATCCATCACCAGGGATTACGCTTATTCCTTGGTGCATTTCGTTCTTCCCCAGTTGAGAGCCTCTATGTAGAAGCGAACATTCCATCCTTATCCGATCGTCGTGATGCACATTGCATTCGCTATTTTGTTCGCTCTCATGACCTCCGCAATCCTTCCATGTATAGGATTGTTACAGATGTTAGTAGGCGCTCTTTATTTGTTCGTCGCCCCTGCTTACTTCGTCCCTTTTCTCTTCGTCTACATTCACTCCTGTCTTCCCTTCAGCTCCCACCTCTATATGTTCATGTGACATCTCCCTTTCCCCTGCCCCCTTGGGAAGTTCCTGCTGTCCGTGTCTGTTCTATTCCTCTACCTTGCGCAAAAGCCCAACTACCTACGGCGGCTTCTCGCTCTTTCTTTCTAGACCATTTCCGTTCTCATTCCCATGCCATCCCAGTATACACCGATGGTTCAAAGTCATCTGACGGCGTCGGATTCGCAGCAGTGTTTCCGGACAGCGTCGTACGAGGGCATCTATTACCCTCGGCTAGCATATTTACGGCTGAATTGTGGCACTTATCCGTATTGCATCTATGCCTGTGTCACCATTTGTGGTCGTTTCAGACTCCCTTAGTACTTTACAGGCTATCCGTAAAATTGATACACCTCACCCCCTAGTTCTTCGTATCCACCTTTGATTACGCCGTATCTTTGGTCATGTTGACGTACAGGGCAATGAACAGGCAGACACTGCTGCGCGGTCAGCAGTACATGACCTTCCAGTTTCATATAGAGGTGTTCCTTTCACGGACTATTTTGCGGTCATTGCTACCTACCTTCGCATCCGTTGGCAACAACGCTGGTCTGACCTGCTGAATAACAAACTTCATTCTATTAAACCGGTTTTAGGTTTCTGGCCTTCTTGTCACCAATGTCAAGGTTGGGAGACTACACTCTCCCGTCTTCGCATCGGCCACACTCTTCTTACTCATGGGTATCTCATGGAGAGGCTCCCTGCCCCTCTCTGTGAGCATTGTCAGGTTCCAGTGTCTGTTCGACATATTCTGTTGGACTGCCCACTCTATCAACGAGCACGCAGAATTTACCTCCAACGGCGTCTTCGCTCTGCAGCCCTTTCTTTACCTTCCCTTCTTGCACATGGACCCTCTTTTAATCCTGACTCTCTCGTTGACTTTTTGACAGAAACTGACTTACTACACAAACTCTGAAGATTATACCTCTAGCACCTCCCTCAGTCCCTTCTACCTTGATCTCTTGCTACCCTCTATCCCTGCACTATCCACCATCCTGCTGCACTCCATACCCTACTAATCATCCATCTCCCTCTTACAACCCATTCTCCCTGCATCCTGCAATAACCTGCAGCGCTGTATAACCCCTGTGGTTTAGCGCTTCTATTTGATTATAATAATAATAATAATTCACACTGGGGCCAAACACTTGATTAAACCATTCCAGGAAAATTTCCCTAGTGACCCATGCCTTAGCATTAGACTTCCAAAACACACACAATTTACTCTTGTCAACACTGTAGTTCTTGAACACACTGGGATTTTCTGAGTGATACACCAGTAAAGGCTTCACTTTGAAATCACCACTGGCATTGGCACATATCATGAGAGTTAGCCTGTCTTTCATAGGCTTGTGTCCTCGCATTGCCTTTTCCTCCTGCGTGATGTAGGTCCTCCTTGGCATTTTCTTCCAAAAGAGGCCTGTTTCGTCACAATTAAACACTTGTTGGGGTTTTAAATTTTCAGCCTCTACATTTTTTCAGCCCCTTGTTTATCTGAACTGGCACCCTCACCATGCCTTACAACACTGTGTATGCCAGTTCGCTTCTTAAATTTTTCGAACCAGCCTTTGCTGGCCTTAAATTCATCAACATCAACATCACTGGTTCCAGGCATTTTCTTGACAAGATCAGTATGCAACTGCCTTGCTTTTTCACGTATGATGGATTGCACAACACTATCACCCGCTAGCAGTTTTTGGTTTATCCACAGCAACAACAATTTCTCCATATTTTCTATTGTTTGTGATCTCTGTTTTGTTATTGTATTCACCCATTTCGCAACATTAGCTTCAGTGATTGCTTTTCTCTTATACACAATGGAACCGATGGTTGTTGGGGCTTTCTTGTATATCCTGGCAAGCTCGGCAATACATACACCACTATCATATTTTTCTATTATTTCTTTCTTCAGTTCTATGGTGTTCCTCACTTTCTTTACCAAAGAAGTGGCACTAGGAGCTTTCTTTGGGCCCATGGTAGCTTATTTAGTAGTCACACACAATAATCAAGGCCCAAAACAATGAATTGTTAATAAATGTTTTGTATAAACTCCTGGGGTGATGTTCACTCAAGCGTAAACAATGCTAGACTGCGTGACAATGTTCGTGGGAGGTGCGTGGGTGGTGGCCTATGGCCTTTGTTTCTGTGCGGCACTGGTGGACAGGTTCCGGACCAAGCGTGAAAACGGAGGGAATCTCACGAAAACAGAGGTCAATTTTCCACGAATAAACTGCACGAAAACTGAAACACACTAAAACAGAGATCCACAAAAACGGAGCGACTACTGTATTAGAATGGCTAGTTGGACACTAGCCATTCTCTCAAACATTGGTAAAAATTGAACATTTCCGCTACTTTGAGCTCAATTTCAAGGTCCTTTTCATCGTGAAACCAATCAAAATCATCTCTATTTCTGTAATATGTCTTCCATTCTATCAAATGAGACCAAGAAAATGAAAATACAACCATAAATACTATACGAAAATACACCTCAAAGTCGGCATTTTAATCCAAAAACACGGTCAGAGTTTTTTTTTCTCATGTACTGCGTGCTGCAGGATTTTGTTTTATACTGCGCACACTGACCACACAGGCCCATTCTCTCACATGTGGGCCTACCAGCTTTCTCCCGCTTGATTTGAAGGCGCTAGAATTTTGGCGTATTTATACGTCAAAAACACTGGCTCGTAAGACGCATATATATGACAGAAACAATCAGAGGGTTAAACCTACCCCATACATCTTTGACCCAATTGCCTATACTCTCACTAGCCCATCTATCCTCCAATAGTTGTTTATATCTTACCCTAACTGCCTCCTCCTTTAGTTTATAAACCTTCACTTCTCTCTTACTTGCTGCTTCTATTTTCCTTGTATCCTGTCTACCTTTTACTCTCACTGTAGCTACAACTAAAATGTGATCTGATATATCTGTATCTCTCTATAAACATGTACATCTTGAAATCTACTCAACAGTCTTTTATCTACTAATACGTAGTCTAACAAACTATATTGTCATTTCGCCCTACATCATATCTTCTTTACTTATTTATCCTCTTTTTCTTACAATATGTGTTACCTATAACCAAACCCCTTTCTATACAAATTTCCCCCATTTTCATTTACACCTGGCACCCCAAACTTACCTACCACACCCTCTTTAAATGTTTCTCCTACTTAGCATTTAGGTCCCCTACCACAATTACTCTCATTTGGTTCAAAAGTTCCTACACACTCGCTTAACATTTCCCAAAATCTCTCTCTCTCCTCTCTTCTCCAGGTGCATACACACTTATTATGACCCACTTTTTGCATCTGACCCTTATTTTAATCCACATAATACGTGAATTTATACATTTATTTTCCCTCTTCTCCTTCCATAACTGATCCTTCAACATTATTACTACCCCTTCCTTAGCTCTAACTCTCTCAGATACTCCTGACTTAATCCCAATTATTTCTCCCCACTGAAACTCGCCTACCCCTTTCAGCTTTGTTTTGCTTAGAGCTAGGACATCCAACTTCTTTTCATTCATAACATTAGCAATCATCTTTTTCTTATCATCTGCACTACATCCACGCACATTCAAGCATCCCAGTTTTATAGTTTTTCTTCTTCTCGTTTTTAGTATTTTTCTACAGGAGAATGGTTACTAGCCCATTGCTCCTGGCATTTTAGTCACCTCATACGACAACAAAACGGCCGTATCCCACTGAAACAGGGTGGCCCATAAAGAAAAACGAAAGTTTCTCTTTATAAATTTAGTAATATACGTACAGTGGACCCTTGGCTTTCATTCACCTCCAAACTCGAACAATTATGTAAGTGTATTTTTGTAAGTGCTTTTCTAAGAGTATTTTTGGGGGTCTGAAATGACTAATCTAATTTACATTTGTCCTTGTGGAAAAAATTTGTTTGGTAACGACACTCGAACAGCATTCTGGAAAGAATTTTCAACAAAAACCGAGGGTCCACTGTATATATGAGAAGGGGTTACTCACCCCTTGTTCCCCACATTTTAGTCACCTCTTAGGACATGCATGGCTTATGGAGGAAGAATTCTGTTCCATTTTCCCATGGAGTATGTATACAGTATACGTATATATACAGTGGAACCATGGTTTTCGTCTTTAATTTGTTCCAGAAAGTCTGACAAAAAACAAATTTGATGAAAACTGATGCAATATTTCCCATTAGAAATAATGTAAATCCAATTAATCCATTCCAGACACCCAAAAGTATTAACAAAAAATACATTTTATAGAGAATGAGAAATACAGTGGATCCCCGGATTTCGTACAGCTCCCAACTCGAACAATTATGTAAGTGTATTTTTGTAAGTGCTTTTGTAAGTGTATTTTTGGGGGTCTGAAACGGACTAATCTAATTTACATTCGTCCTTATGGGAACAAATTCGTTCTGTAACTGCACTTGAACAGCCTTCTGGAAAGAATTATTGACGAAATCTGGGGGTCCACTGTAAATATAAAGCACTAATGAAATGGATAAATGAACATTTAAATCACTTTTACCTTCATTGAAGACTCTTGTTGGCATATGGAAGACGGCGAGGAGGGGAGAGGGAGGAGAGTTTATTGTTTGGAAGGGGACTTCCCTTCCATAAGGACTTCAGGTATGAAGTCCTTATCCAGGGTTACTTCCCTTCTTTGTCTTTTACTGGCACTAGGACTAGCTTGAGAGTCACTATACCCATGTCGCACAAAAAATCTGTCCAGAGAGGTCTGTTTCTGGCGTCTCATTAAGATTTACCTAAAATGGGACAAGGCATTGTCGTTGAACATGTTGCAGACACGGCCTGCAACAGCTTTGTTAGAGTGATATTTCTCCACAAAACTTTGCAACTCACTCCACTTTGCACACATGTCCTTAATCACTGAAGAAGGCACATTCTTCCCTCTCTCTTCCTCCTTCTCTGAAGCAATTTCCTCAGCTGCGATCTGTTGCTGTTGCAGCTCTTCAGTGGTTAGCTCTTCCCTGTGGTTGTCCACCAACTCTTCCACATCATGGCCACTCACATCCAACCCTTTGGACTTTCCCAAAGACACAATTCTATCATGTTTCTCGCCTTCTTTATCAAAGGGCTGGCACTCGGAACTTTCTTTGGCCCCATGGTGGCTTATTTAGCAGTCGCACTCAATAAACAAGCACAAAAAACAATGGATTATTACGAAATGTTTTGTATGAACACGCAGGGTAAGATTCACTCACTGAGAAACAAAGCCAGACTGACTCAGAATGTGTGCATAGGATATTTTGTGTGGGCGTGGAGAGGCGGACACGTTCAGTATGGCGGACGAAAACCAAGGTGATGAACGAAAACTATTACAATATTTTGATGAAAAAAGTTGTCGAAAACCGAATTCAACGAAAACCAGGGCAAACGAAAACTGAGGTTTCACTGTATGTGTGTGTATATACGTATATACGTATATATTATATATATATATATATATATATATATATATATATATATATCTTCTTCTTTCAACACGTCGGCCATTTCCCACCGAGGCAGGGTGGCCCAAAAGGAAAAACAAAAGTTTCTCCTTTTACATTTAGTAATATATACAGGAGAAGGGGTTACTAGCCCCTTGCTCCCGGCATTTTAGTCGCCTTTTACGACATGCATGGCTTACAGAGGAAGAATTCTGTTCCACTTCCCCATGGAGATATATATATATATATGTCGTGCCGATTAGGTAAAACTGGTCAATTAGCAAGAACTCATCTAAAATTAAGTCCTTTCTAAAATTTTCTCTTATACGTTTAAAGATATATATTTTTCATTTATGTTCATGTGAGAATTTATAATTTTGTACCAAGAGAAACTTTGAAAACCTACCTAACCTTATTACAACAAGCGCAATTTAATTTAGCCTAACCCAACTAAATATATTTTAGATACGTTAACATTAATTTAATAATTTTGGCGAAATTATTGCATACACAAATTTTCACTTGTCTTATATGATGGCAAGGTGAGCGTTGCTATTTAAGCCAAAATCACAAGTTTTACCTAATCGGCACGACATATACACACACAAGGGGCTAGTAACCCCTTCTCCTGTATATATTACTAAATGTAAAAGGAGAAACTTTCGTTTTTCCTTTTGGGCCACCCTGCCTCAGTGGGAAACAGCCGATGTGTTGAAAGAATGATATATATATGTGTGTGTGTATGTGTGCGCGCACGCGCAAAACAACGACGGCGTGGCTGTTTTGCATCTTGTATCGCTTGGTTTGCAATATTTGCATATAATATGTGTGTTACATAACTATGTTGTTCAATGCAGTGGACCCCCGAGTTACGAACACCCCGGAAATCGTACAATTTTGTAAGTATAATATTGTAAGTGCTTTTGTAAGTGTATTTTTGGGGGTCTGAAATGGACTAACCTACTTGACATTATTTCTTAAGGGAGTAAATTCGTTCGGTAATGGCACTTGAGCAGGCTTCTGGAATGAATTTTGTTCGTTACGCGGGGGTCCACTGTATATGTATAAGGGAATACTTATTACACAGTGGATATTAAATGACAGGAAGGTTAAATATTATATAACTTAATTTCATTTGAGATGATAATGTCAATACTTATTACTTGGCCTGTTATTTACTGGTTGTCAAAGGAACTTGTGGATTATGTGTGTGTGTGTACACGTACAGTGGACCGCGGATTTCGTAATTAATCCGTTCTAGAAGGTCATTCTAAATCCGAAAAGTATGAAAACCGAAGTAATATTTCCTATAAGAAGTAATGTAAATACAGTTGTACCTTGGGTTACGAGCTTAATTTGTTCCAGAAGGCTGTTTGAGTACCAATACCAAACGAATTTGTTCCCATAAGGAATAATGTAAATTAGATTAATCCCCGGAAGGGAAATTCCTCTCCATAAGGACTTCAGGTATCAAAACACTCTCTGGGGTTACTTCCCTTCTTTGTCTTTTACCTGCAATGGATCCCTGTCACACTAAAAATCTGTCCAGTGAGCTCTGTTTTTGGCGTCTCTTTAAGATTTGCCTAAAATGGGACAAGGTATTGTCACTGAACATGTTGCAGATATGGCTTGTATCAGCTTGGTCAGGGTGATATTTTTCAACAAAAGTTTGCAACTCATTCCACTTTGCACACATGTTCTTAATCACTGAAGAAGGCACCTTCTCCCCTCTCTCTTCCTCCTCCTCCTCTGAAGCAATTTCCTCATCTGTGGTCTGTTGCTGTTCCAGATGAAGGTCTTGCAGCTCTTCAGTGGTTAGCTCTTCCCTGTGGTCGTCCACCAACTCTTCCACATCCTGGCCACTCACATCCAACCCCATGGACTCACCCAAAGACACAATACATTCCACTACAGGCATAGGGTCAGCCTCAAACCCTTCAAAATCCTTGTCAAGGACACATTCTGGCCACAATTTTCTCCAAGGAGAGTTCAAAGTTCTGGAAGTCACTTCCTACCAAGCCTTACCTATAAGGCTTATGCAATGGAGGATATTGAAGTGATCCCTCCAGAACTCTCTTAGGGTCAATTCAGTGTTAGAGGTCACTTCAAAGCACCTTTGAAACATTGCTTTTGTGTAGAGTTTTTTGAAGTTAGAAATGACCTGCTGGTCCATGGGCTGGATGAGAGGAGTGGTGTTAGGAGGCAAGAACTTCACTGTTATAAAACTGAAGTCTCTAAACAATTGGTCTTCCAAGTCAGGAGGATGAGCAGGAGCATTGTCCAGTACCAGGAGGCACTTGAGTGGCAATTTATTTTCCAGGAGGTATTTTTTCACACTTGGGCCAAACACTCCATGGACCCAGTCAATAAAAAAATTGCCTCGTGACCCATGTCTTATTATTAGCTTTCCACATCACACACAATTTACTCTTGATGGCATTGTTTTTCTTGAACACTCGGGGATTTTCAGAGTGATACACCAGTAAAGGCTTCACTTTGAAATCCCCACTAGCATTACCACAGAACAAAAGAGTTAGCCTATCCTTCATAGGCTTGTGTCCTGGCAGTGCTTTTTCCTTCTGCATGATGTAGGTCCTCTTTGGCATTTTCTTCCAAAAGAGGCCTGTTTCGTCACAATTGAACACTTGTTGCGGGAGGAATCCTTCAGTCTCTACATACTCCTTGAATTCATCAACGAATTCTTCGGCCACACGTTTGTCTGAACTTGCAGCCTCACCATGCCTTACAACACTTTGTATGCCACTACACTTCTTGAATCTGTCGAACTAGCATCTGCTGGCCTTAAGTTCACTAACAGCAGCACTCGTTCCAGGCATTTTCTTTTCGAGATCCGCATGTAACTGCCTTGCCTTTTCGCAAATGATTGACTCCACAACACTATCTCCCGTTAACTGTTTTTCGTTGATCCACACCATCAACAACAACTCCACATCTTCGATTTTTTGTGATCTCTGTTTCGTTAGCATATCCTGCCTCCACTACATCACTTTCCAGACTGTTCCACTTCCTGGCTACTCTGACTGAAGAAATACAGTGGTACCTCGACTTACGATATTTTTTCATTCCAGAATGCTGTTCAAGTGCCATTACCAAACGAATTTATCTCCTTAAGAAATAATGTAAAATAGACTAGTCTGTTTAGACCCCTAAAAGTACACTTACAAAAGCATTTAAAAAAATAAACTTACATAAAAGGGTGTGTTTGGGGACCATCGTAAGTCGAGGTACCACTGTACTTCCTAACATACCTGTGACTCATGAGTCTTCAACTTCCAATTGTGACCCCTTGTTGCTGTGTCCCATCTCTGGAACATCCTATCTGCCCACCTTGTCAATTCCTCAGAATTTTATATCATTATCATGTCCCCCCTCATTCCCTCCTGTCCTCCAATGTTGTCAGGTCGATTTCTTTTAACCTCTCCTAATAGGACATGCCCCTTAGCTCTGGGACTAGTCTTGTTGCAAACCTTTGTACTTTCTCTAATTTCTTGACATGCTTGATCAGGTGTGGGTTCCAGACTGGTGCTGCATATTCCAGTATGAGCCTGACAAACACAGTACACAGAGTCTTGAACAATTCCTTGCTGAGGTGTTGGAATGCTTTTCTTAGATTTTCCAGGTGCCCATATGTTGCAGCACTTATTTGGTTGATGTGCGCCTCAGGAGATGTGCTTGGTATTATACTCACCCCAAGATCCTTTTCCTTGAGTGAGGTTTTCAGTCTTTAGCCTCCTAGACTTTACTCTGTCTGCGGTCTTCTTTGCCCTACCCCGATCTTCATGACTTTGCACTTGGTGGAGTTAAACTTCAGGAGCCAGTTCCTGGACCAGGCTTGCAGCCTGTCCAGATCCCTTTGTAGTCCTGCCTGATCCTCATCCGTTTGAATTCTCCTCATTAGCTTCACATCTTCTGGAAACAGGGACACCTTTGAGTTTATTGCTTCTGTCATGTCGTTCACATATACCAGAAACAGCACCAGTCCTAGGATTGATCTCTGTGGCGCCTACTCTAACACCTTGTAACGTACCATGACTCGTTGTTGCTTACTTTTCAGGTATTCTCTGATTCATTGCAGTTCCTTCCTTGTTATACCTGCCTGATCCTCTGGCTTTGCACAAATCTCTTGTGAGGAACTCTGTTAAAAACCTTCTTACAGTCCAAGAAAATCCAATCTACCCACCCCTTTCTCTTGTCTTACTGCCGTCACCTTGTCGTAGAACTCCAGTAGATTTGTTACACAGGATTTCGCTTCCCTGAAACTGTGCTGGTTGTTGTGAATAATCTCTTTCCTTTCTAAGTGCTCCACCACTCTTCTGATAATCTTCTCCATGACTTTGCAAACTATACATGTTAGTGACACTGGTCTATAGTTTAATGCTGTGTGTCTGTGTCCTTTCTTAAAAATTAGGACTACATTTGTTGTTTTCCATACCTCAGGTAGTTGCCCTGTTTCTTTAGATGTGTTGAAGATTGTTGTTAGTGGCAAACAGAGTGCCTCTGCTCCGTCTCTTAGGACCCATGGAGAGATGTTGTCTGGCCTCATTGCCTTTGAGGTATCTAGTTTGCTTAGCAGGCTCTTCACCTCTTCGGTTGTATGTATTGTGTACAGCACTTGATGGTGTACCCCCACCACTCCGGCTTTCTGGTGTCCTTTTTGTTTCCATTGTAAATACAGTGGACCCCCGCCTAACGAGCAAAATTCATTCCAGAAGCCTGCTCAAGTGCCATTACCGAACGAATTTACTTCCTTAAGAAATAATGTCACGTAGGTTAGTCTATTTCAGACCCCCCAAAATACACCTCCACAAGCACTTACAATATTATACTTACATAATTGTACGATTTCCGGGGTGCTCGTTAGGCGGGGGTCCACTGTACCGTGGCCTGATCGCTAAAGCTCTCGCTTCACACGGCGAGGGTCTGCGTTCGATTCCCAGCTCGGGCAGAAACATTGGGCGTGTTTCTTTACACCGGTTGTCTATGTTCACCCATCAGTAAAATGGGTACCTGGGAGTTAGTCGACTGGTGTGTGTCGCATCCTGGGACAAGGACCTAATTTGCCCGAAATGCTCTGCATAACAAGGGACTTTCTATATAGTGGTATGTCATTGATATCAGCTAGGACTGTATACCTTGTACATGTACTTGTAGTAAAATAAAGATATTATTATTATTAAATCTAATGTTGAACTCTTCACCTACTTCACGGTCGTTTCTTGTGGTCTCCCCTCCTTCCTTCCTCACCCTGATTAATTATCTGGTCCTTGACTGTTGTTTTCCTCCTGATGTGACTAACTATACAACACCTTTGGGTCAGACTTGGCTTTTGCTGCTATGTTATTTTCGTATTGCTGCTGGGTCTCCCTCCTTGTCTGTTCATATTTATTTCTGGCTCTTTGACTAATCTCCCTATTTTCTTGGGTCCTTTGCCTTCTTTACTTTTTCTATTCTCTAGCTCATTTAGTTTTGGCCTCTCTACACCTTTGGGTGAATCAAGGGCTCGTCCTGGCCTTCCCATTATTTCTGTTGACCTTGGGTACGAACCTCTCCTCTGCTTCCTTGTGTTTTGTTGTCACATATTCCATCATTTCATTTACTGACTTTCCCTCCAGTTCTCTTTCCCACCGAACCTCATGCAGGAAATTCTTCATGCCTATGTAGTCTCCTTTTGTAGTTTGACTTCACTTATTCTGCACTTCCTGCTTCTGTCTGCACATGTACTCTACTATGTATTCGAAGCTTAGGACCAAGGGTCCTTTCATGTGTGATGTCCTTAATGTCTGAACTATTCAAGGTGAATACAGGTCCAGTCTTGCTGGTTCATTCTCTCCTCTGGTGGTTTCCCTAACATGTTGATGCATGAGGATTTTCAGTACCACCTCCATCATCTTATCCCTGCACATTTCTGGGCCCTGGTGTGGCTCCAAATTTTCCCAGTCAGTTTCCTTGTGGTTGAAGTCACCCACAACTAGTAGCTTTGCCCTTCCCATATGGGCCCTTCTGGGCACTTCAGCCAATGTGTCTACCATTGCCCTGTTATTCTCATATTCATGTCTTGGCCTCCTGGGTAGGTTTTACATCACTGCACTCACCACCTTGAGACCTCCAGTCTGAAGTGTTCCTGATATGTAGTCACTTGCTTCTCCTCTGTCTCCTGTTTCCACCTCCTCAAAATTTTACTGGTTTTCAATGAGCAGTGCAACTCCTCCACCCCTCTATTCCCTCTGTCTTTCCTCAGGAACTGATATCCAGTTGGAAAGATGGCATCTGTTATCATTCCTGTGAGCTTGGTTTACGTGAGAGCTATGATGTCTGGTGATGCCTATGTGATTCTTTCATGCCACTCCTCCCATTTATTAGTTATTCCATCGGCATTGGTTTACCATACCTTCAGTTTCCTCTCCAACACTGTATGAGCTAGTTTTTGTAGGGTGTGTGTAATGTGTGTGAGAGGGAGAGAGAGAGGGGGAGAGGGATATAATCGAAAAATTACGTGTGTTGTTGATCTGGTAGCTGTGGGAT
>WNWK01005028.1:85000-110000 GCA_009830355.1 Cherax destructor | reverse complement strand
TATCAAAATTTTGGCTGATGCCCAATTTCCAACCGATACTTGACATCCGACCGATGCCCGACATCCGGCCGATGCCCGACATCCGGCCGGATGTCGGGCATCGGCCGAAATTTAACTTTGAATTTTCTACAGAATGTTCAAAAAATGTAACCTGTAGAGAATACAGTGGACCCCCGGAGTTCGTGATTAATCCGTTCCAGAGGGCCCAGCGAACACCGAATATCATGAACTCCGAATCTATTTTCCCCATAAGAAATAATGGAAATAAAATTAATCCGTTTCAGACACCCAAAAGTATTAAAATAAAATATTTTTGTACATTAAATATACATTAAATTACACAGAAAACAATGAGACATGAAGACTAAAACAATAATAACATGTCACTTACCTTTATTGAAGAGTTGTTGATGTGTGGAAGACGGGAGGAGGGGAGAGGATGGAAGAGTCTTTGTTTTTTAATGCCACTATGACCAGCTTGAGTCACTGGACCTCTGTTGCTCAAAAAAGTGTTCCAGAGAGTTCTGTTTCTGGCGAATGTTTGGAATTGTGCCGGCGACAGGGGTTTGTGTTTTGGGACAGGACACGATAGTCCTTCAATATTTCGCTAATATCATCTATACAACTTATTTATCTATCACAATTCATCTAATATGGCATAATAAACTATATTAAAACATAGAAACATGACATATATTCTAGAATGAATAAAATATCATTACGAATCTGAGGACTGGTGTTGTGGTGTTTGTTGTTGGGTGTATAAGGGCCACTGAAAGATACGCCTTAAATAGTGATGGCCGCCAGACCCACGGCGGTGTTGTCAGTCGCCCTATATAACTCCAACAACATTGGAGGAGTTCAGTTTTGTCATTTTTCTATCGCTTAATCGCTTAACTTACTTGCTACAATGTTAATGCTACACTTTATCGCTGGCTAGCACTATAGCCTTTATCAATTTCTGCTGTTTTAGTATCATAACATATCGTAGAATCACTGAATCACTTAAGAAGACATTCTCCCTAGTCCCAGGCCTTTTGGTAAAGGGCTGGCACTAGGAGCTTTCTTGGGGCCCATGGTGGCTTATTTAGCAGTTGCAAGCACTAAAAACAATGGAATAATGACAAAATACAGTGGTACCCCGGTTTACGATATTTTTTCGTTCCAGAATGCTGTTCAAGTGCCATTACCAAACGAATTTATCCCCATAAGGAATAATGTAAAATAGACTAGTCCTTTTAGGCCCCAAAAATACACTTACAAAAGCATTTAAAAAAATAAACTTACATAAAAGGGCGAGTTTGGAGACCATCGTAAACCGGGGTACCACTGTATATGGTATGAATGCGTGGGTGGTGGTCTCTCGCTGGTAAACAATGGCACACTGACTCTAAATGGAGTGTCGGGCCTGCTCGGGCCAAGCGTACGCTTCCAGGACGAATCACGAACTCCGAGCGGATTCGTGAACACCGAACCAATATTTTTGCGAAAAAACATCACGAACTCCGACGCTAACTAACTCCGGGGGTCCACTGTATATGTTTTTTAGTAACTTAACCCTTTCGGGGTTTTGGTCGTACTAGTACGGCTTACGCCCTGGGGTTATTGACGTACTAGTACGCCTAAATTCTAGCGCCCTCAAATTAAGCAGAAACAGGCTGTTGGGCCTAGATGTGATAGAATGGGTCTGTGCAGTCAGTTTGCGCAGTATAAAAAAATTCCTGCACCACATAGTGCATAATGAGGAAAAAAAACTGACCGTGATTTTGGTTTAAAACAGCGACTTTGCAGTCTATTTTCGTATGGTATTTATGCTTGTATTCTCGTTTTCTTATTCTCATTTTATAGATTAGATGATATATTACGGAAATAGAGATAATTTTGACTGGTTTCACGATGACAAGTACGTACAGTGGACCCTCGCCATTCGAACACTCCAAAATTCACCCTTTTATGTAAGTTTATTTTTGTAAGTGCTTTTATAAGTGTATTTTTGGGGGGGTCTGAAATGGACTAATCTAATTACATCATTCCTTATGGGAATAAATTCGTTTGGTAACAGCATTCTGGAATGAGGGTGAGTTTTGGAGTGTTCGAATAGTGAGGGTCCACTGTACCTTGAAACTGAGCGCAAAGTAGCGAAAATGTTCTATTTTGGCCGATGTTCAAGAGTAAACAAATCACACCATGCGTCCAATACACATCAACTGGAGAGTCTAATATTCTTGCACAAGTGTGGTGATATTATTTATACCATTTTACAATGATGTAGTTGTATACATAACAGTAAATCTTCTATTTTTTGTGAGAATAAAAATTCAAAATGGAAAGCAAAAGTAATGTAAGAGGGGCCTGGAGACGTGACTAATGAACAGAGAAGATGTTATTTTAGTGCCAGGAATGTCTGCCTTGTTTATTATGGACCCTATTTTGAAATTGGCATCGTTTGAAATTTGTGTGAAATTGGCCAAATTGCCATTTTCTGACCACTATTTTGGGTAGTTGAAATTGGTAAATAGGCGGTTTCTTGTACTCAGTCGATAGAAGAAATGGAGTTCTAGAAATAGCTATAATTTTAGTAGACTGAAACATTGGAATTTGCCGAAAATAGGGCTCAAAGTGGGCGAAATCTCCGATGCAGTAGTGTTGATATTAGTGTCACATTGAAGGACTATCTTGTCCTGTCTCCAAACAGACTCCTGCTGCCGTCACCACTAGCCACATACGTAATGACATATTTTATTCAGTGTATATAAGGTTTCTATGTTATTTATATTGTTTATTATGTCATATTAGATGAATTGTGATAGATAAATAAGCTGTATAGAGTTGATATTAGCATCATATTGAAGGAGTATTTTGTTCTGTCTCCAAACAATACTCTCCTCCTGCCTTCAATTAAGGTATGTAATAGTGATTTAAATGTTCATTTATTCATTTCTTTAGTCATTTTATTTAGTTCTTATTGTTTTGTGTATGTAAAACTATAGTTAATCTTAAAAAAAAATATTTTTTGTTGATATTTTTGTCTGGAACGGATTAATTGTATTTACATTAATTCTTATGGGAAATATTATTTCGCTTTTAGGCCATTTTGCTTTTAGGCCGAGCTTTTGGAACGGATTACGGCCAATAAGCGAGGGTCCACTGTGTATGTGTCTGGAATTTGGGGCTACTGTCAAGGTGAATTTCTTGGAATTTTCCCACTGTGAGTCTTGTGATGGGTGATCCGTTTAGCGTTATGTTAAGTGAAACTTTTGTAGCTCTGTTTCCAAACTGAGTGAAATAGGTTTTGTCAGTATTGAAAGTAAGCTTATTAGTCATCATCCAGGTAGATATTTTCTGCAATTCTGCATTAACAGTGTTGGCCAGTATGACTGGGTTTGGGTGAGAGAAGACATATGTAGTGTCATCTGCAAATAATATGGGTTTGAGTAGTTGTGATGCATTCAGTAGGTCATTGATGTAAATGAGAAAGAGTGGGCCAAGGACACTTCCTTGTGGGACCCGACTGTAATTGGTTGTGTGGAAGAGTTAGCTCCATTTGTGTACACATATTGGCTTCTGTTGCTAAGGTATGACTTTAGGTAGTTGAGGAGTGCCCTCTTATACCATAGTGTGTTAATTTAATGTGCAGCAAATCATGGTCGACTGTATCAAAAGCTTTACGTAAATCAATGAAGATTCCCAGCACGACTTCTTTCTTCTTGAGAGTGGTGTATATTAGTTCTAGCATGTGTATAATAGCATCATTTGTGCTTTTATTAGTCCTGAAACCAAATTGACAGGGGTGGAGTATGTTGTGTGAGACGAGGTAGGAATAGATCTGCCTATGAATTAATTTTTCAAAGATTTTAGAGAGCAGAGGTAAGTTAGATATTGGTCTGTAGTTATTCCCAGTCTGCTTGATCTCCTTCTTTGTGGATTGGGGTGACCCTCGCTATTTTGAGAATTGATGGGAAGGTTGAGGCTTCAATGGATTTGTTAAAGAGTGTTGCAATAATTGGTGACAGTACTTGAGAAGCTGTTTTGTACATAAAAGGTGATAAGTTATTTATATCTCCTGCCTTGTTTTTAAGGGTGTTGATGATGAGCAAGATTTCTGTTGGGTTGGTTGGAGCTAGGAATAGTGTATTCGGGTAAGTGCCCGTGAGGTAGTCTGATGGACGGGTGTTTGAGCTTGGGATCTTACTCGCTAGATTCGTTCCTATGGTGGAGAAGAAAGCATTGAGTCTGTTTGCTGTTTCAGTTGGTGGGATTAGGGGTTCATCTGATTTTGTTAATTTGATTGTTTTGTTTTTGGATATCTTTTTAGTTCCTAGAATTTCAGATAGGGTTTTCCAGGTCTTTTTCATATCACCTTTTATGTTATGTAATCTGTTCTCATAATACAATTTTTTTGACTTATCAGGCTGGTAAGGATTTACAAGTACAGTGGTACCTCGAGTTACGATGGTCCCCAAAATCGCCCTTTTATGTAAGTTTATTTTTTTAAATGCTTTTGTAAGTATATTTTTGGGGGTGTAAAAGGACTAGTCTATTTTACATTATTCCTTATGGGGATAAATTCGTTTGGTAATGGCACTTGAACAGCATTCTCGAATGAAAAAATATCGTAACTCGAGGTACCACTGTAATGTTTAGAATGGTCTGTGGTTATTTGACCCATTCTGTACTGTTTTTCAGTCAGTAGCCAGGGACTGTTCAGTCTCTTAGCTGTGATTTGTTTAGTTTTTTTTTAGGGCAATGCTTGTTACAGAGGTAGAGGTAGTTCTTGATGTGATGCCCTTCATTGGAGGGGGGTCTCTTTGTATAGAAAAAGGGCCTTCGAGTCAAGGAAGTAGTCCTAGTCTCCTTCCTTGGATCAAATCTAAATATCAAGAAAGTAACCATAAGGCTGACCACATACCATACTTTGCATTTAGTTTGATCTTTATCTATGTCTGCCAAACTGCCAGAGGTACTTTTAACCCTTTGACTGTTTCGGTCGTATATATACGTCTTACGAGCCACTGTTTTGGACGTATCAGTACGCCTAAATTCTAGCGGCTTCAAATCAAACGGGAGAAAGCTGGTAGGCCCACATATGAGAGAATGGGTCTGTGTGGTCAGTGTGCGCAGTATAAAAAAAATCCTGCAGCACGCAGTATGTAATGAGAGAGAAAAAACTCCGACCATTTTTTTGGATTAAAACGCCGACTTTGAGGTGTATTTTCGTATAGTATTTATGGTTGTATTCTCTTTTTCATGATCTCATTTGATAGAATGGACAACATACTACAGAAATAAAGATGATTTTGATTAGTTTTATAATGAAAACGACCTTGAAATTGAGCTCAAAGTAGGAGAAATGTTCGATTTTTGCAAATGTTCAAGAGTAAACAAATCCCGCCACGTGTTCAATACACATCAATTGGCGAGTCTAATTTTCTTTCACAAGTGCACTGATATTATTTATACCATTTTTACAATAATGCAATAGTCTGCAGAACGGTAAATCTTCTATTTTTTATGTGAATAAAAAATCAAAATAGAAACCAAAAGAAATATAAGAGGGGCCTAAAGACGTGACTAATGAACAGATAACATCATATTTTAGTGCCAGGAATGTCTGCATTGTTTGTTCTGGACCCTATTTTGAAATTGATAACTTTTTTATTTTGCATGAAATTGGCCAAATTGCCAATTTCTGATCACTTTATTGGGTAGTTGAAATCGATAAATTGGTGGTTTCTTGTACTCAATCGATAGAACAAATGGAGTTCTAAAGAAATATCTATGAGTTTGGTCAACTGGAACAATGGAATTTACCGAAAATAAGGCTCAAAGTCGGCGAAATTGCCGATGCGTATATATTGCTGAGATCACTAACTTCGCGAGAGCGTAATTCCATGAGTTTTCAATCAAATTTCAAACTTTTGGTGTCTTTACCATCGGGAAACGATTCTCTATCATTTCATAAGAAAAAATAATTTATTTATTTTTTTTAAATTTTTTGACAACAGGAGAGCACTCAGGATTGAGGGTTGCGACAGTCAAAGGGTTAACCAAGCCTAAGCCTGGCTACCACATCAATCCTTCTTCAAGGTGGGCTTCTTGGCACAGAGAAGAGGCTCTTGGGCTGAGGAATTAGACCTTTTGGTCTCCTTCCTCAGACCGAACCTAATTACCCCCAATCTCCCCTTCCCTGTCCCATCCTCCCCATTTCTCCTTTTTCCTTTCCTCCTCCTCTCCCCATCCCTCCCCTATCCCCTTTCTGTTTTTAGCCTTTGGGTTTCTTCCCACAGGCACTCTAGTTCCTAGGTAGGGGAAAGGGTACTGTGGTGCATCCCATTCCGTTGAGGTCTGTGGTGGTGGTGTAGTTTGCCGTGGAATTTGGATCGCCTGGGGATGTCCCACTTCCTCTCCGGTCTCCTGGGGGGTGGCTTTGGGCAGTAGCGTTGCTAGGGTTGGTGTCACCAGGGGCGGCATCTCTGGTGTCACCCCCATGAAATCCAAGGGCGGGTATGGGGGTGAGTAAACTCCAGTTACGTCCCTACTGCATGGCCAGTGACTAATGTTTAGCAATGAGAACGTTTAAGGGCCATAAACCGAACTGGAGAATACTTCTCAGCTTTATTAATGATAAAGTAAATAATCATAGTAATATTGAGGAAGCATAAACTCAAATACCACTTTGAGTACAGGCAACAGATCCTACATTTATTCATCTTCAGCAGTGCAAAAAAAAAAAAAAAAACTTGAAAAATAAAGAAAAACATTGCAATATCTGAGAAACACTTGTTCTGATTTGACTTTGATTACAGGTAACATCTCAGTGAATCTGATCCTACATTTCCTTGCCTTCAATCCTGCAAAATCATCTATCACATTATCAAAATCAATGATTTTCCCTATATAGGCCTATTTGTACTCTGTAATCATATAAGAGGCTATATAGAAACAGGATTTTTCTCTTATGTTGGTGCAGCAATGTTTTGTGCATTAGTGTCACCTTCTTTAGAGGCTCTATGGTGTCACCCCTTGATGATGTCACCCAGGGTGCCTCCTCCCCTTACAACGCCACTGGTTTTGGGTGTCTTTCAGGTGACAGGTGTATATCTGGAAGCTGCCTTTTGGATTCCAGGGGAGGTGGCCGAAGGAGGTATGCTTTGTGGCGGGTATCTGGCCGCTCTCTCTCTTGTCCACCGAGGTGGCATGGTAGATGTGAGGTTGCTATCCTAGATTGCTGGTTTACTGGCATTAAGGGTAGGGTATGGCATGGGTTTCATGCCGTATCTACACTACTTGTGGTGCTGGGTATTATTGGGTGCAGAGGGGAATTTACGACTCTTTCATTCCTCCTAGAAGCTATCCCTCCACTTTCCCCTTTTTTTCTTTTTTTTTCCCTTTTTTCTTTTTTTCTAAAAACAAAACGAAAGAAGTGACATAACCATGGAGTCCCAATTCCATGAAACAGCTTCCCCCGGGCCCCTCTCTTCTACCGCAGAACTGGAGGCAACACTCTCCACTTGCCGATCATCGGCAGCTGGGCCTGGCAGCATTCATATACGTATGCTACAGCATTTACATCAGTCAGCCCTTGCTGTTCTCTTACGACTCTTTAACCCTTTCACTGTTGGTCCCATAATACTACGGCTTGCAAGCCAGTGTCGGTCCCTTAATACTACGCCAAAATTCTAGCGCCTTCAAATCTGGTGGGAGAAAGCTGGTAGGCCTACATGTGAGAGAATGGGCCTGTGTGGTCAGTGTGCACAGTAAAAAAAATCCTGCAGCACGCAGTGCATAATGAGAAAAAACCTCCGACCGTGTTTTTGGTTTAACCCTTTCAGGGTCCGTGCCGTAGTTCTACGGCTTTGAGTTCTGGGTCCAAACCGTAGTTCTACGTCATGAGCTCAGCTCACTCAGATAAGCTTTGAATGGTAAATTTGGGCCTAGATATGAGAGAATACATCTGTGGTAAGTGTGCACCACATAAAACAAATCCTACAGCACACAGTGCATAATGAGAGAAAAAAACTGAAACCCGTAATTTTTTATTAAAACAGCGACTTTGCAGTGTTGTTTCAGATATTTTTTATAGTTGTATTTGTGATTTCTTGATCTCATTTGATAGAATGGAAGATATATTACAGATACAGAAATGATTTTGATTGGTTTTAGTACTGGAAATGGCTTGAAACTGAGCTCAAAGTAGCGGAAATGTTCAATTTTTGCCGATAATCAAGAGTAAACAAATGACCTCACACGTCAAATACACGCCAGCTGGTAGGTCTAATATACGTTCACAAATGTGGTGATATTATTTGTATAATTATTACAATATTGCATAACATTAAATCTTCCATTTTTTGGTTTGAATAAAAATTCATTATGTGAATAAAAAATCAAAATGGAATTCATTTGTAAAGACTGAAAAAGTAACTAATGAACAGAGGAAATGTTAGTTTAGTGCCAGGAATACCTGCATTGTTTATTCTGCACCCTATTTTGAAATTGGAATATTTTGAACTTTGAGTTAAATTGGCTAAATTACCAATTTCCAATCACACTATTTTGTAGTTGAAACAGTTGACTAGGCGATGTCTTGTGCTCAATCGATAGAATAGAAGTGATACTAGTGAAATAGCTTAGAATTTGGTCGACTGTAATTGGCCTAAAATGGGAGTCAAAGTCGGCAAAATCGCCGATGTGTAAATATCGCTGACACATCAAAATCCGCAATAGCATAATTTCGTCAATTTTCAATCAAATTTCGTACTTTTTGTTTTATTACCTTCAGAAAAAGATTCTCTACCATTTCATAAGAAAAAAAATAAGATTTTTTTTTTTTTTTTTTTAAATTCTTGGACACTGGCGTACCCCTTCCAAAAATGGCCTTGAACCCTGAAAGGGTTAAAAGTTAGACTTAGAGGTGTATTTTCGTATGGTATTTATGGTTGTATCTCGTTTTCTTGGTCCCATTTGATAGAAAGGAAGATACTATATTACAGAAATAGAGATGATTTTGATTGGTTTCATGAAGAAAAGAACCTTGAAATTGAGCTCAAAGTAGCGGAAATGTTCGATTTCTGCTGATGTTCAAGAGTAAACAAATGACGTCACCTTCCAATACGTGTCCAACTGGCCAGTCTAATGCGCAGTCATGAATGGGTTGACATTATTTATGCAATTATTACAATAATGCAGTAGTCTGCATAACAGTAAATCTTCTATTTTTTGTGTGAATTACAATTCAAAATGGAAAGCAACAGTAATATAAGAGGGACCTGGAGACGTGACTGATGAACAGAGAAAATGTTATTTTAGTGCCAGGAATGTCTGCATTATTTATTCTGGACCCTATTTTGAAATTGGCATCTTTTGAAATTTGTGTGAAATTGGCCAAATTGCCAATTTCTAACCACTTTATTGGGTAGTTGAAATTGGTAAATGGGCGGTTTCTTGTACTCAATTGATAGAACAGATGGAGTTTTAAAGAAATAAGCTATGAGTTTGGTCAACTGGAACAATGGAATTGACCAAAAATAGGGCTCAAAGTGGGCGAAATCGCCGATGCGTAAATATCGCCGAGATCGCTAACTTCACAAGAGCATAATTCCGTAAGTTTTCCATCAAATTTTGTTCTTTTGGTGTCATTAGCATTGGGAAAAGATTATCATTTCATAAGAAAAAATAATTTTTTTTTCTAAAATTTTACGACACTGAGAGACACTTTAAGATTGGGGGTCGCCACAGTCAAAAGGTTAAAGGAGTTGGAGCCGAAGGTTTTATGTGACATCACAAAATTAAAAATAATAAGTTTCCAGTGTAGATGCGCAGTTGTTAGTTCTTATGCCTTACTCCACATAATTGCTATACAGTGGACCCTCAGTTAACGAAAGGTCCCGTTAACGAAAGCTTCGGAAACCGAAAGCTTTTTTCGTAATCGGTTAGCGAAAAATTCCTCGGTTACCGAAAGGTATTAAACGTGTCCGCCTGCTCCGCGCAAGTGCAGGACGCCAGTGAAGCGTTGTTTACCGTTGAGAGAACATTACCTAGTGCGCTCTTTCAAAGATTCACAATATATTTGGTGTCTTTTTTGATGGTTTAGTTATTGTCACTGTGAAATAAGTCACCATGGGTACAAAGAAGCTTCCTAGTGGCACCCCTGTAGTAAAGAGAGTGAGGAATACCATCGAACTGAAGAAGGAAATCATAGAAAAATGAGAGTGGTGTACGTCTGAGTGATCTTGCCAGGATGTACAAGAAAACTCCATCTACTATCGGCACTATCCTGGCACAGAGAAATGAGATCAAGGAAGCTAATGTTGCAAAAGGGGTTAATTTGTTAACGAAACAAAGATCGAAAAAAGTGGATGAGGTTGAGAAGTTGTTGTTGGTATGGATCCATGAAAAACAGAGAGCGGGTGATAGTATTTCTATGGCGATAATTTGTGAAAAGGCAAGGAAGTTGCACGCAGATCTTGTGAAGACAATGCCTGGAACCAGTGGTGAGGAGAGTGATTTTAAAGCCAGCAAAGGCTGGTTTGAGAAGTTTAAGAAACGTAGTGGCATACACAATGTTGTGAGGCATGGTGAGGCAGCCAGCTCAGACAAACGTGCAGCTGAAAAATTTGTGCACGAATTCAAGGGGTTCGTAGAGGCTGAACAATTCCTCCCCAACAAGTGTTTAATTGTGATGAAATAGGCCTGTTTTGGAAGAAAATGCCAAAGAGGACCTACATTACTCAGGCACTGCCAGGACACAAGCCTATGAAAGACAGGCTAACTCTTATGATGTGTGCCAATGCCAGTGGTGATTTTAAATTGAAGCCTTTACTGGTGCATCACACAGAAAATCCCAGACCCTTCAGGAAACACAGTGTTGACAAGAATAAATTGTGTGTGCATTGGAAAGCTAACACCAAGGCATGGGTCACTACGGAGATTTTCAAGGAATGGTTGACTGGAGTGTTTGGCCCTAGTGTGAAGAAATACCTCCTGGAAAAGAAATTGCCACTCAAGTGCCTGCTGGTACTGGACAATCCTCCTGCTCATCCTCACAACTTGCAAGAATTGTTGCCTGACAACTTAAATTTCATCAGAGTGAAGTTCTTGCCTCCTAACACCACTCCTCTCATCCAGCCCATGGACCAGCAGGTCATTTCCAACTTCAAGAAACTGTACACCAAAGCACTGTTTCAGAGGTGCTTTAATATGACCAATGACTCTGAATTGCCCCTAAGAGAGTTCTGGAAAGAACACCTCAATATCGTGCATTGCATAGGCCTTATAGGTAAGGCTTGGGAGGAAGTGACTTCCTGGACTCTGAACTCTGCTTGGAGACCACTGTGGCCGGATTGTGTCCAAGAGAGGAATTTTGAAGGATTTGAGGCTGACCCTGACGACCCTGTGCCTGTTGTGGAACATGTTGTGGAAGATATTGTGGAATTAGGGAACAGCCTGGGGTTGGAGGTGAGTGGTGAGGATGTGGAAGAGTTGGTGGAGGAGCACAGGGTAGAGCTAACAACTGAAGAGCTGCAAGAGCTTCATCTGGAACAGCAACAGACCACAGCTGAGGTTATTGCTTCACAGGAGGAGAGAGAGATAAGGAGGTGCCTTCTTCAGTGCTTAAGGAGATGTGTACAAAGTGGAGTGAGTTGCAGACATTTGTTGAAAGATACAACCCTGAGCAAGCTGAAATGAGCCTTCTGTGCAACCACTTCAGTGACAGAGCCATGTTGTACTTCAGAAAAGTGTTGAAGAGTCGCCAGAAACAGAGGACTGTGGACAGTTACTTCACCAGGCAGGGGTCTAGTGACTCTCAAGCTGGTCCTAGTGGCATTAAAAGACCAAGAAGGGAAGTAACCCCAGAGAGGGACTTGTTACCTGAAGTCCTTTTGGAGGGGGATTTCCCTTCCAACCATTAACACCCTGCCCCTGTCAGCAACTCTACCTTCCAGATGCCTGCAACTCTTCAATAAAGGTAAGTAAATGTTATTTTTTTTTTTTGAGTGATTATTTTTTTGTGGAACAAATTAATTGTATTTACATTATTTCTTATGGGAAATAAGGTTTCAGATTACGAAAGATTCAGATTAAGTAATAGCTCCTGGACCGGATTAATTTCGTTAACCGAGGGTCCACTGTATAGTTCTTATTGAGGGAGGTGGCAACAAGAGCAGATAGTCCTGCCAGTAGACTTCTGCTTAGAACCATCTCTGTATATAATTTATAATGTATAGGTAGGACCCATTGTGTGACAGGGTAAAGTTCCAGTAAAACAGGGTCGTAAAATGAAAAGTCGTTAAATAAAGACCAAATTACAGTGGACCCTCGGATAGCAGCCGTTCCTGTTAACGGCCAACTCGGTTAGCGGCCGGTTTTATGGCTCCCGGTTAGCGGCCGTATGGGACGCGTCAACCCGCCGGGGACGCCACTTCCTCACTCATATCGAACTCAGTCTGCATCTCTTCTTGAGTAAGGAATACTCTGCATGTTCATTCATTCATCCGTTCATTTTGGTGCTTGTTTATTGATTGTGACTGTGAAATAAGCCACCATGGGGCCAAAGAAAGTTCAGAGTGCCAGTCCTTTGGTAAAGGGCTGAGAGGGGTGAATGTGCCTTATTTAGTGATTCTATGATATGTATGATACTAAAGCAGCAGGAGTCGATAAAGGCTATAGTGCCAGCCAGCGATAAAGTGTTGCAAGTAAGTTAAGTGATTAACCGATAGAAAAATGATGACACGAAACTTAACTCCTCCAATGTTGTTTGAGGAATATAGGGGCACTGACAAGAATGCCGCCCTCTGCCACCATCTCCTCCAAGGTAAGTGTAAATATTTCTTATTTATAAATTACGTACATTGTTTCAGTGTGAATATTGTTGAGGGCTTATGCTGCCACCCACCACTACCACTATGTATGGCTTATGGTCAGTGGCCCTTATAAACCAAACAACAACACAACCCCCACCAGTCCTCACATTCGTAGACATATTTTATTCATTCTAGTGTATATGTCATGTTTCTAAGTTATTAATATTGTTTATTATGTCATATTAGATGAATTGTGATAGATAAATAAACCGTATAGAGTTGATATTAGCATCATGTTGAAGGAGTATTTTGTCCTGTCTCCAAACAATACTCTCCTCCTGCCTTCAATAAATGTATGTAATAGTGATTTAAATGTTCATTTATCCATTTCTTTAATCATTTTATTTAGTTCTCATTGTTTTGTGTATGTAAAACTATAATCTTAAATTTTTTTTTTTTTATATTTTTTGTCTGGAATGAATTAATTGTATTTACATTAATTCTTATGGGAATATTATTTCAGTTAAAGGCCATTTCGGTTAAAGGCCTAGCTCCTGGAACGGATAGGGCCTCTAACCGAGGGTCCACTGTATAATGTAATTAACCCTTGAACGGTCCAAACGTAAATATACGTTTTTACCACTACTGCCCAGAATATTTCGAAAATTTTTTTTTTTTTTTTTATAGAAATGAAGAGCACGTTTTTGTAAGTGTATTAGAATTAAAAAAACAAATCTAGGGTCAGTAGTTACCGAGATATGAGGCGGAGAAGTTGGCTCTGGATGCTCACCTGACAGCAACAGGAGTCCTGCCACTTGCAGAATCGTTGCCTATATACCTTTTTTTCTCATTTTTTTATTATTTTATATAATTTTTATGTTCTGATAATTACAATTTGTAGTAGTTCTTGTGATTTCATAGCCAATCTGTGTTCTGACAGTAATATTAGGTACTGAAATTGTACTCAAATGATAATAATAATGATAGTGCATAATAATAATAATGATAGTGCATAATAATAATAATGATAGTGCATAATAATATTAATACAGTGGTACCTCGACTTACGATATTTTTTCATTCCAGAATGCTGTTCAAGTGCCATTACCAAACGAATTTATCTCCTTAAGAAATTATGTAAAATAGACTAGTCCGTTTAGACCCCCAAAATTACACTTACAAAAGCATTTAAAAAAATAAACTTACATAAAAGGGTGTGTTTGGGGACCATCGTAAGTCGAGGTACCACTGTAATAATAATAATAATAATAAGTGCATAATAATAGCATAACAATAATAATAATAATAATAATAATAATATGTAATAATCATTACAATAAATTTCAACCCTGAGCAATATGTAAGATATGTGTCACTGCCTTATCTCATGTGATCTCCACTAATCAGGACTGGTGACATTTGGTGTGGGTGAGGCTAGTCTTATCTCTTCCAATCAGTCCAGTAATTACAGTGATGACATTTGATGCTTACTCTGCTTCCCTTTATTTGTTACTCAAATTTGTCTGTCTGACTGTCTGTATCTGTCTGTCTTTCTGTCTGACAGTATGTGTGTCTTTCTGTCTGTCTGTGTGTCGTCTCCTTTCTGTCTGCTTGTCTCAGAGAGTAGCTCATGAACCAAATGGTATTACGCAAATCCCAAGCACAGTATAACACTTTGCCTGGATTTTTTGAGTTATCCTAGGTAATTTACACTAGGTGTAATTGTATTTACTTATGTATTCCTGTGAGATAGAGACAGATAGAGACAGAGACAGATAAATACAGACAGACAGATGGATACAAAGACAGCCAATCAGGTACCCAGCTGGCAAGCCAGCTGCTGGCAGCCAGGTGGCCAGCCAGCCAGCTGGCCTGCCAGCCTGCCGACATCACTTTCCACTTAAAAAAGGAGTGTTAATATGACATGAGATCAGTGAATCCTTGGTGTTTGCCGCAGTGTTTGCTCTAGCTGGCTCTCAATTTAACTGGTGCTCCCAAAAGGTACTAAGTGGTCCCAGATTTTTTTAATATGGCGCACACCGAGTGTTAGGACCCTTTCTATGCTGACCAGACATCTCAGGCCAATCATGCCAAATTTGGAGGAATGAAAAATAAAACGTAAAAATACGTTTGGGGCAGTAGCGGTAAGAACGTATATTTACGTTTGGACCGTTTAAGGGTTAAATGAAATAGGTTCCAAAATTATCAGAATTTTTCAGTTTTCGTTTGCCCTGGTTTTCGTTGAATTATGTTTTCAACGACTTTTTCCGTCAAAATATTGTCTCAGTTTTTGTTCGTCACCTCAGTTTTCATCCACCGTACCGAACGTGTCTGTCTGCCCACACCCTCGCAAAGCATCCCACGCACACATTCTGAGTCAGTTTGGCTTTGTTTCTCGTCGAGTGAATATTACCCTGCTCGTTCTTATGAAATATTTCGTAATAATCCATTGTTTTTTGTGCTTGTTTATTGAGTGTGACTGCGAAATAAGCCACCATGGGGCCAAAGAAAGTTCCGTGTGCCAGCCCTTTGATAAAGAAGGTGAGAAACACACTAGAATTCAAGAAAGAACGTGTAGAAAAGTACGAAAGTGGCGAGAATTAGAGGGGAGAATGTGCCTTCTTCAGCGATTAAGGACATTTGTGCAAAGTGGAGTGAGGTGCAAAGTTTTGTGGAGAAATATCACAATAAGAAAGCTGTTGCAAGCCGTGTCTGCAGCATGTTCAATGAAAATGCCATGTCCCATTTTAGGCAAATCAGAAACAGACCTCTCTGGACAGATTTTTTGTGTGACAGAGGTACAGTGACTCTTAAGCTGGTTCTAGTAACAGTAAAAGACAAAGAAGGGAAGTAACCCCGCATTGGGACTTGATACCTGAAGTCCTTATGGAAGGGTATTCCCCTTCCAAACAGTAAACTCTCCTCCCTCTCCCCTTCTCGCTGTCTTCCATATGCCAACAAGAGTCTTCAGTAAGGTAAAAGTGATTTAAATGTTCATTTATCCATTTCATTAGTACTTTATAGTTATTTCTCATTGTTTTCTGTATGTAAAACTATAGTTATTCTCTGTAAAATGTATTTTTTTTTTTTTAATATTTTTGGTGTTTGGAACGGATTAATTGGATTTACATTATTTCTTATGGGAAATATTGCTTCAGTTTTCGTCGAATTCGGTTTTCGTCAGACTCTCTAGAACGAATTAAAAAAAAAAAACAAGGTTCCACTGTAATTAAATATTTTAAACGTTTAAACACATTTTATTTACATATAAACAAAGTAAAACTCAACGTCTTGCACACATCTGACTGATGCTAATCAGACCTCGTGATGAATCACATCCATTTTCTGCTCGGTTGTTAGTGTTTTATGCTCTTTTTGGCTTCCCTGGCACAGACACTGCACTATATTTAGAGCTCTTGGGTACACAAAAAATATTATTATTAATGAGAAATAACACTTTGTAACACTGTGTAACATGTTAACATTTGAGGGAAAATTCACTGCAAAACCAACATTGGCACACTGAATTTAAACATCTCTTGGTGTTGCTGTCATTCCACCCACAATACACTTCGAAAAATAAAAGAACTGCATATTGTGTGTTTGGACTTGTAGGCGTTGCTGCTGTTTGTTAGTTGCAATTTTTGTGTTTTTCAAGTTTTTAGGTAATTTTGAAAACGTCGTTAATGTGAAGTTGTAAAATGGACCTTTGTAAAATGGGGCCTACCTGTATTATTTAATTTATTATTAGTGTTAAGCAAGAAATTTTTTCTTGAGCAGTTGCCTTTGCAAGTGATTTAAGAAGGGTTTATAAGTAATGACTTGTTGGGAGGGTCTTTCGGATAAGTAGTATTAAATAAATACAACTAGGCAAACACTTTTCACATATAATTTATTCTGGTTGTTTGTTATGACTCTCCTGCTGTGTATACCTAATTTCTTGTTGCTCATTAAATAACAAGTCTTATTCAGGCTTTTTAATTCCATTTTATTCTGTAGAATCCAATCAGATTGTGTGCATGTATTCTTTCTAAGCTTGCTAAAGATTGCTCTATTAATTCAGTTGAATTTTCTAGGGTGGAAACTGCTGGGCTTTAGACCCTGATGGTTATGGCAGCCATATTTATTTCTTGATTGTATTTCTTAGAAAAGTCTCCTATTTTGTGAAGCACCTTAAATATTACACCAAGAAGTGGGCATTTTTTTTTTCTGGGACCTTGTTTGGTGATTGAATCTGTTCATTTCTTGAATATCCATGTACTGTACAGTACTCAGATACTTACTGGTTACTCTACATTAGGTGTTAGCCGTTAGATAATGTGGACAGGAGCTTCTTGGGTATGTGTTTCACAAGTTTGCATTTACTCTCTGAGCTCTAAAAAAAAATAGTTTAACCCTTGATCATAATTACTGCAATATCTTGTTTGTACGAATATAATGAAGAAGTTGAGACTGTGCAGGATGTTACATTATTAGTGATTTTAAATATAGTTTATATAAAATGTAATTTTGTGATATAGGTTCTGTATACACTAAGAATTTGTACTCGAGTTTATTATTGTTCAAACTTAATTAAGTTTTACATTTCATATATCCCTCATTCATTGTCATTGATGGTGAGAAGATTTAGTATGTAATGTATAATGCTTGCTTGTTTTTAGGGTCAGGGAATTGAAAATAAAGTTTGGTTATCACAATGGATGAGGACTCTGATTGTGAAATAATTGATTTGGTAGAAAGCTGTGATGTGGAAATGCCATTATTTCATAGAAAATCATTAAATGAAAATAAAATTGCAAAAAGAAGCTCTTGGGATGAATATCTCTTTACTAAGCTTGAAGAGGATGATGATCTTCCTGATTTGCAAGGAGGCCAGTGTGTTCTACAAAATCAGTCTATTCATTCTCTTACTTCTGTGCATCATAGTGAAGAGGAGGATCTGCCTATACTGTGTAGTTCTGAAGATGACAACTCAGATATTGAAGTTGTGTATTCAAAAAACTTAATAAAAGACTCAGGTTATGCAGTATTGCCTATAGTAGGTGCAAGGAATGGTGCAATAAAACAGCTTTACTTGACTCTGGATGAAAATGAAAATGTGTGTGACGATGATGTAGTTGATTTGACAAATGATGATTCATTTATTATACCTACAAAATATGAAGGGCTGCCATCTCATGTTCAAATTCCCAAATGGCATAGAAAAGTTAGTCATGAGGAGGGTTCGTGTGATGCAGATCCAGATTTCCTTGAAATAATTGATGTAAAGAAAAACAACTCTTCCCTTCAATCTCAGAGAAGCAAAATCCAGAAGCCATTTGCCAAAAACTTTGAAGCTTCAAAAACCATTTTACTGTCAAATAATGACATGATTACCGTGATATTAGAAAAAACGCGTACAAAATTTGAAAAAGAGTTGCTTTATAGAAGAGGCAAGAGGTTTTATAGGAGTCAACAACGCGTTATGTTTCTTCGATATCTAATGAATCTTTTAGAATGGGCCAAGTCAGTGGGAGAGTTGTATAAGAAACTGATATGCTTAGAGCACAAACTCAAGTGTTATTCGAAAGGAGTATGTTCTAAGTGTCGTTGGCCATTTACTTTGGAATCTGCATTCACAAGTATGACTGCACAAAAGAAAATGTTGAAAAGCTGCAGAGGTTCAAGCAAGTCTCTTAGAGACCTCATCATAGCTCCATTTGATCTAACAGATACAGACCTCACCTGGATTTATAACAATACCAAAACCAACAAAGTCCTCACTAAACAATGGTTTTCTTGGAAGAACACTTTGGAGGTACGGTAATAATAATTTATTTGTTTATTATGTCTAAAGTCTGGCAGTTTCCATATTCCAACAACATTTGCATTCTGCCAGTGAGCTGTACAAGAAAAATTATCACAGACAGCTGTATTTTGGCATGTTACATAAAACAGTTTGTCGCATGATAACTTTTTATTTATCTTTATTTATTAGGTACTTGTTGGTGCCATTGTTGTCAACATCTATGCGCACAAATGTTTTAGTATATATTGAGGCAAAACACAGCTGCCAGGAGTATAAACACCTGACTGGAACAATATATATTTAAGTTAATTTTAAAATAAGTTGTTATAGCTGTCACAAATTCATCTACCAACCTTTGCAGAAGAACTGTCATCATATAAGAGCAACTGTGACACTTTCTTCTTTGTATCAGATACATTGTGTTTTAATCCCATACCTCTTCCCAACACTAGCATTCACTTATATTACAATCCCATCTACTATAAGTATGTTAAACAACCATGGTGACATACCACGTCCCTGTCTAAGGCCTACTTTTACTGGATAGTAACCCCTCTTTTACATACCCTAACTTGAGCCTCACACGCCACATAAAAGCTCTTTACTGCTACTTATTTCAATAGCTTGATATATATATATATATATATATATATATATATATATATATATTATATAATATATATATATATATTATATTATATTATATATATATATATATATATTATATATATATATATATATATATATATTATATTATATATATATATATATATATATATATATTATATATAATATATATATATATATTATATAATATATATATATATTATAATATATATATATATATATATATATATATATATATATATATATATATATATTATATATATATATATATATATATTATATAATATATATATATATTATATAATATATATATATATATATATTATAATATATACAGTGGACCCTCGGTTAACGAATACCCGGAAATCGTGCAATTATGTAAGTATAATTTTGTAAGTTCTTGTGGAAGTGTATTTTTGGGGGTCTGAAATAGACTAACCTACGTGAAATTTTTCCTTAAGGGAGTAAATTCCTTCGGTAATGGCACTTGAGCAGACTTCAGGAGTGAAGTTTTACGAAACTCGGGGTCCACTGTATATATATATATATATATATATATATATATATATATATATATATATATATATATATATATATATATATATTATATAATATATATATATATATATATATATTATATAATATATATATATTATATAATATATATATATATATATTATATAAAATATATATATATATATATATATATATATTATATAATATATATATATTATATAATATATATATATATATTATATAATATATATATATTTTTTTATTAACACATCGGCCGATTCCCACCAAGGCAGGGTGGCCCGAAAAAGAAAAACTTTCATCATCATTCACTCCATCACTGTCTTGCCAGAAGGGTGCTTTACACTACAGTTATAAAACTGCAACATTAACACCCTCCTTCAGAGTGCCGGCACTGTACTTCCCATCTCCAGAACTCAAGTCCGGCCTGCGGTTTCCCTGAATCCCTTCATAAATGTTACTTTGCTCACACTCCAACAGCACGTCAAGTATTAAAAACCATATGCCTCCATTCACTCCTATCAAATACGCTCACACATGCTTGCTGGAAGTCCAAGCCCCTCGCACAAAACTTCCTTTACCCCCTCCCTCCAACCTTTCCTAGGCCGACCCCTACCCCCCTTCCCTCCACTACAGATTTATACACTCTAAGTCACTCTGTCTCGTTCCATTCGCTCTACATGTCCAAACCACCTCAACAACCCTCCTCAGCTCTCTGGACAATCGTTTGGTAATCCCGCACCTCCTCCTAATTTCCAAACTCCGAATTCTCTGCATTATATTCACACCACACATTGACCTCAGACATGACATCTCCATTGCCTCCAGCCTTCTCCTCGTTGCAACATTCATCACCCATGCTTCACACCCATATAAGAGCGTTGGTATAACTATACTCTCCATACATTCCCTCTTTACTTCCATGGACAAGGTTCTTTGTCTCCACAGACTCCGAAGTGCTCCCTCACCCTTTTCCCCTCATCAATTCTATGATTCACCTCATCCTTCATAGACCCATCCGCCGACATGTCCACTCCCAAATATCTGAATACATTCACCTCCTCCATACTCTCTCCTCCAATCTGATATCCAATCTTTCGTCACCTATTCTTTTTGTTATCCTCATCACCTTACTCTTTCCTATATTCACTTTCAATTTTCTTCTTTTACACACCCTACCAAATTCATCCACCAACCTCTGCAGCTTCTCTTCAGAATCTCCCAAAAGCACAGTGTCATCAGCAAAAAGCAACTGTGACAACTCCCACTTTGTATTTGCTTCTTATCTTTTAGCCCAACACCTCTGCCAAGACCCTCGCATTCACTTCTCTTACAACCCCATCTATAAATATATTGAACAACCACGGTGACATCACACATCCTTGTCTAAGGCCCACTTTTACTGGGAAATAGTCCCTTCCCTCCTACACACTCTAACCTGAGCCTCACTATCCTCATAAAAACTCTTCACTGCTTTCAATAACCTTCCTCCTATATATATATATATATTATATAATATATATATATATATATATATATTATATATATATATATATATATATATATATATATATATATATATTATAAAATATATATATATACAGTGGTACCTCGACTTACGATGTTATCATCTTACGTTATTTTCGATAACGATATTTATAACGTAAGAAATTTGAATCGACTTACGATGTTTGCTTCGTCTAACGACATTGTCACCGGACGTGTCGCTTGGCGCCAAGCTGGCGCACTCCAGGGAGCGTCAGTGCTATTGTTTACAAGCGAGAGCGACCACCCACCACACCCACGCATTCATACCAGTATATTGTCATTATTCCACTGTTTTAGTGCTTGCAACTGCTAAATAAGCTACCATGGGTCCAAGGAAAGCTCCTAGTGCTAAGCCTGTGGTAAAGAATGTGCAGGGAGTGAAGCATTTATGCAGTGAGTGTAGCATTTATGCAGGGAGTGTAGCATTTATGCAGGGAGTGTAGCATTTATGCAGGAGTGTAGCAGGCATGCAGGAGTGTAGCAGGCATGCAGGGAGTGTAGCAGGCATGCAGGGAGTGTAGCAAAGATGCAGAGAGTGTAGCAGGGATGCAGGGAGTGTAGCAGGCATGCAGGGAGTGTAGCAGGCATGCAGGAGTGTAGCAAAGATGCAGGAGTGTAGCAGGCATGCAGGGAGTGTAGCAGGCATGCAGGGAGTGTAGCAGGGAGTGTAGCAGGGATGCGGGAGTGTAGCAGGGATGCAGGGAGTGTAGCAGGGATGCAGGGAGTGTAGAAAGGATGCAGGGAGTGTAGCAAGGATGCAGGGAGTGTAGCAAGGATGCAGGGAGTGTAGCAAGGATGCAGGGAGTGTAGCAAGATGCAGGGAGTGTAGCAAGGATGCAGGGAGTGTAGCAAGGATGCAGGGAGTGTAGTAGGCATGCAGGGAGTGTAGCAAGGATGCAGGGAGTGTAGCAAGGATGCAAGGAGTGTAGCAAGGATGCAGGGAGTGTAGCAAGGATGCAGGGAGTGTAGCATTCATGCAGGGAGTGTAGCATTCATGCAGGGAGTGTAGCATTCAAAGAAAAAGGCCAGTAACCCCAGAAAAGAACTTGGTACCTGCAGTGTTAATGGAAGGATTCCCTTCAAACACTAGCATACTACTCCACCTTCTCCCCTCCTCCCGTCCTCCACACATCAACAACTCTTCAATAAATGTAAGTGACATGTTATTGTTCAATATTTACATGTGTATTTAGGTATTCTTTATTAAATTCTTTATTATTTAATGTCAAAAAGTTCTAAAAAATATTTTATTTAACTACTTTTGGAAGTCTTGGACGGATTAAATTTATTTCCATTATTTCTTATGGGGAAAATTGATTCGAGTAACGATTGTTTAAGCCTTAAGATATGCCCTCTCTGACTATTAATATCGTAAGTCGGGTACCACTGTATTATTATAAAATATATATATATTATATAATATATATATATATATATAATATATATATATATTATATAAAATATATATATATTATATATATATATATATATATTATATAATATATATATATATATATATAATATATATATATTATATAATATATATATATATATATTATATATATATATATTATATAATATATATATATATTATATAATATATATATATATATATTATATATATATATATTATATAATATATATATATATTATATAATATATATATATTATATAATATATATATATATATATTATATAATATATATATATATTATATAATATATATATATATATTATATAATATATATATATATTATATAATATATATATATTATATAATATATATATATTATATAATATATATATATATTATATAATATATATATATATATTATATAATATATATATATATATATATTATATAATATATATATATATATTATATAATATATATATATATTATATAATATATATATATATATATATATATTATATAATATATATATATATATATTATATAATATATATATATATATATTATATAATATATATATATATTATATAATATATATATATATTATATAATATATATATATATTATATAATATATATAGTATATATTATATAATATATATATATATTATATAATATATATATATATATTATATAATATATATATATATATTATATATAATATATATATATATATATATATATATATAATAAGCTGTATGCACCTGGAGAAGAGAGGAGTGTAGAGAGAGAGAGAGATTTTGGGAGATGTTGCGAATGTATAGGAACTTTTGAACCAAATGAGAGAAGTAATGTGGTAGGGGACCTAAATGCTAAAGTGGGAGAAACATGCAGAGAGGGTGTAGTAGGTAAGTTTGGGGTGCCAGGTGTAAATGATAATGGGAGCCCTTTGATTGAACTTTGTATAGAAAGGGGTTTAGTTATAGGTAATACATATTTTAAGAAAAGAGGATAAATAAGTATACAAGATATGATGTAGGGCGTAATGACAGTAGTTTGTTGGACTATGTATTGGTAGATAAAAGACTGTTGAGTAGACTTCAGGATGTACATGTTTATAGAGGGGCTACAGATATATCAGATCACTTTTTAGTTATAGCTACAGTGGGAGTAAAAGGTAGATGGGATAAAAGGGAAAATAGAATCAGTAAGTAAAAGAGAGGTGAAGGTTTATAAACTAAAAGAGGAGGCAGTTAGGGTAAGATATAACAACTATTGGAGGATAGATGGGCTAGTGAGTGTAGGCAATGGGTCGAAAATGTATGGGGTAGATTTAAAAATGTAGTGTTAGAGTGTTCAGCAGAAGTTTGTGGTTACAGGCGAGTGGGTGCGGGAGGAAGAGAGCGATTGGTGGAATGATGATGTAAAGAGAGTAGTAAGGAGAAAAAAGTTAGCATATGAGAGGTTTTTACAAAGTAGAAGTGATGCAAGGAGGAAGAGTATATGGAGAGAAAAAGAGAGGTTAAAGAGTGGTGAAGCAATGTAAAAGAGAGCAGATGAGAGAGTGGGTGAGATGTTATCAGCAAATTTTGTTGAAAATAGAAAAAGTTTTGGAATGAGATTAATAAGTTGAGGAAGCCTAGAGAACAAATGGATTTGACAGTTAAAAATAGGAGAGGAGAGTTATTAAATGGAGAGTTAGAGGTATCGGGAAGATGGAGAGAATATTTTGAGGATTTGTTAAATGTTGATGAAGACAGGAAGCTGTGATTTCGTGTGTAGGGCAGGAGGAATAACATCTTGTAGGAGTGTGGAAGAGCCAGTTGTGGGTGTAGGGGAAGTTCGTGAGGCAGTGGGTAGAATGAAAGGGGTAAGGCAGCTGGGATTGATGGGATAAAGATAGAAATGTTAAAAGCAGGTGGGGATATAATTTTGGAGTGGTTGGTGCTATTATTTAATAAATGTATGGAAGAGGGTAAGGTACCTAGGATTGGCAGAGCGTGTATTGTTCCTTTGTATAAAGGCAAAGGGGACAAAAGAGAGTGCAAAAATTATAGGGAATAAGTCTGTTGAGTGTACCTGGTAAAGTGTATGGTAGAGTTATTATTGAAAGAATTAAGAGTAAAACAGAAAGCAGGATAGCAGATGAACAAGGGGCTTTAGGAAAGGTAGGGGTGTGTAGACCAAGTGTTTACAGTGAAACATATAGGTGAACAGTATTTGGATAAGGGTAAAGATGTTTTTGTGGCATTTATGGATTTGGAAAAGGCGTATGATAGGGTAGATA